>CAUYQG010289680.1:0-14012 GCA_963574415.1 Tarsius wallacei
CTGCAGCTAGCGTTTGGGGGCCTGTGGATGGCCTTAGATAGACATGGTCTAAAAGAAGAAAAAGATAAGCCGGGCTCAGTGGCTCAGCCTGTAATCCCGCGCCTTTGGGAGGCTGAGGTGAGTGGATTGCCTGAGCCCGCGGGTTCGAGACCCACCTGGGCAACTTGGCGAGACCTCATCTCTACAATAAATCAAAAATTAGCTGGGCGTGGTAGCACATGCCAGTAGTTCCAGCTACTCGGAAGGCCGAGGCGGAAGGATCGCTGGAGCCCAGCAGGTCGAGGCTGCGGTGGCCGGGAGAGGCCACTGCACTCCAGTCTGGGTGACAGAGTGAGACTCCAACTCCAAAAAAAATAAAAAAAAAAAATCTGGGAACATTCTGGGAAGAGAAGTATGGCAAAATAAATATGGACATGCCTTTTAATAGGGAAGTTGGGAGGATCCTGGTAACATTTGCAAGATAGATTCAATAACATTATGGATGTGAATGAATGAAAAATGAGGAAATAAAGACAAGACAAATGGATGATGAGTGATCTTTTCCCAAGAAACTTGTTTGTAAAGGAAAAGATGAGAGAAGGCTCAATTTGTAGGAAAGCAGGTTAAGATATTGTTCTAGTTGTTGGAAGGGAGAAGGTTGAATATGCTTAAGGCTGAGGGGAAGGAGCCAAAGGAAAGAGAGAAGATGACAAAACAGGAGGAAGGAGAGACACAGTATTATTAAAGTAACATGAGCTTTGATGCTAGATGAACCTAAATTAGAATCTTATTAACTATATGACTTTGGCCAGTGAAACTTAACCTCTGATCTCACTTTCCTCAATTGTGAAGTGAGGCCCTAAAACATAATGAAATTTCTTCACTCATTCATGTAATTAACTTGTATGGCAGATGCATGTGGACATGAAGCGGTAAGACACTTGTCCCCACTTTCTAAGATTTTTTTTTTTTTCAGATCAGAGTCTCACTCACCAGGCTGGAATGCAGTGGCACGCTGACAGCTAATGCAGCCTCAACCTGTGAGCTCAGGTCATCCTTCCACCTCAGCCTTCCAAGTAGCTGGAACTACAGGTGCGAGCTCCCATACCTGGCTAATTTTTTTTACTTATTGTAGAGACGAGGTCTTGCCAAGTTGCCCCCACCCGAACCCTTGGGTTCAGGCAAGTAGCTGGAAATACAGGCGTGCACTACCACGCCCAGTTTATTTTTTTATTTATTGTAGAGACAAGATCTTACAAAGTTGCCCAGGCTGGTCTCGAACCCCTGAGCTCCGGCAGTCCTCTCGCCTCAGCCTCCCAAAGTACTGGGATTACAGGCTTGAGCCACCACACCTCGCCACTTTCTAGGATCTTAAAGACCAGTAAATGTGCTGAGAACTCAACTCAGTAAAAAGATTAGTGACCTACTGTATATCTGCCCTTTTTTGAATTACTGTTAGGCCATAAGATACCTTTTGGCTGGGAATGGGTAGGGTAAGCTGAAAGATGAGAGTTAGTGAAGTAAAGCAGTGTAGGAAGGCATTCCATAGAATGCAGAGTCAGTGTGAGGAGGGAGTGAAGACAGAGGGGACTGGACAGCAAAGTGGGGATTTGCTCATGAAAGAACTTTCTATCCTGCCTCTACCCTGAGGGTCATAGGAAGTCCTTGACAGAATCTGCCGTGGGATTAGACTTATGTATATTAGAAAGAACACAGTGGCTACCATGTAAAGAGTTTATCTGAAGGGCAATCCTGGAGTCAAGGATACCTGATGGATGGCTTTTACAGTAATTCAGGTTAAGAGATAATGGTGGCCTGTGCTGAAGGGTTTTTGGTTGTAAAGGATAGAAATAAATACATTTGGGAGCTTTTTGCTTAATGTTACTCTTTGGATTTGGGATAAGAGAGAAAGTTATACAGTAGCCAATAGAGTAGATGTATATTCTAATTGACTCACTCATACAGGGCAGGAATTCCTTAAATTCTTTGGGTGAGGGAGAGATTTTGTCTCTGTCAGCAGATGTTAATGAGAAGACATGTTGCCCCAGTTGCCACTTACAGCCAACTTATGACCATGCAAGCACCAGCCTTTACATGAAACCAGTACTGCCTGAACTTGGGAAAGCAGAACAATGGAAATTCTTTGGTCCCTGACGACATAATTATCACACTGTGCCTGAACCTTCCCTATCTCTAGACTCCATTTCAGCTGGTTAGTCACGGTTTTCTGTTAAGTGTATCATGTTATAGGTTGATAAGATAATTTTTAAAAAAGAATAAAATGAAATAAATATATAGAGCACCCCAAGTCTGAATAAGGTAAACTCAATTTTTGCTGTCAATTAATTAATACCATTCTTTGACAAAGGATAATGTCCAGAGATTTGCAAACTTTTTCTATAATGGGCATAATAAATATTTTAGGCTTTGTTTTGTTATAGTATTTTTCCTCTTAGAAAATGTAGAAGTTGGGCATGGTGGCTCACACCTATAATCCTAGTACTTTAGGAAGTAAGAAGATTGTCTCAACCCAGGGATCTGAGACCAGCCAG
Source organism: Tarsius wallacei (assembly GCA_963574415.1). Taxonomy (NCBI): domain Eukaryota; kingdom Metazoa; phylum Chordata; class Mammalia; order Primates; family Tarsiidae; genus Tarsius; species Tarsius wallacei. The sequence goes on from CAUYQG010289680.1 coordinate 2,532, forward strand.
GACAACTTGGCAAGACCTTGTTTCTACAGTAAATAAAAAAAATTAGCCAGGCATGGTGGCGTGTGCCTGTAGTTCCAGCTGTTTGGAAGGCCAAGGCAGAAGCATCGCCTGAGCCCGGCAGATTGAGGCTGCGGTGACTGTGAGCATGCCTCTACACTCCAGCCTGGGGGTAAAGTGAGACTCCAACTCAAAAAAAAAGGTGTAGAAATCATTCTTAGCTCAAGCCATGCACACATATGGCCTATTGCCTGGTTTGCTGACCCCTAATAATGCCATTCCCTGACATACAAACCTAGGAAGAGGAGGCTTAGAGGAGACAATATTGAATTCTGTTTTAAATAGATTAAGGTAGCAGCACATCCTGGTAGAGGTGTTCATAGACCAAGAGATGTGGACTGGAGATATAAATGGTGAATCATCAGCATATAGATAGTAGGAAGCCAAAGCAGATACCTTAAGAATGAATGAGAGGGCTGGGCGTGGTAGCTTATGCCTATAATCCCAGCATTTTGTGAGACCAAGGTGGGAGGATTGCCTTAGCCCACGGGTTCGAGACCAGCCTGGGCAACTTGATGAGACCTCATCTCTACAGTAAATCAAAAAATTAGCTGGGCATGGTGGTGCATGCCTGTAGTTCCAGTTACAGGCTGAGGCAGAAGAATCACCTGAGCCCACCTGGTCGAAGCTGCTGAGGTCATGAGTGTGCCACTGCACTCCAGCCTGGGCAAAAGAATCCAACTCAAAAAAAAAAAAGAATAAATGAGAGTACCCAGAAATACTGCTTGGAGGCTATTCAGTAAAATGAGGAAAGGGCCAGGCGCAATGGCTCACACCTATAATCCCAGCACTTTGGGAGGCCAAGGTGAGAGAATTGCCTGAGCCTACTGGTTCGAGACCAGCCTGACCTCATCTCTACAGTAAACCAAAAAATTAGCTGGGCATGGTGGTGCACACCTATAGTCACAGCTACTTGGAAGGCTGAGGTGGAAGGATTGCCTGAGCCTAGCAGGTCAAGGCTGTGGTGGCCATGAGCGTGCCACTGCACTCCAGTCTGGGTGACAGAGTGAGACTCCGACTCAAAAAAAAGGAGGGAAAGGGCCAAGGCTAATTACTACAGAGAACCTTGCCCTTCTCCAGCACTGGAGTGACGGTCACAGTCCCAAGCAGTTAGCTGGGAACTCGATGAGAAGTTTCAGGGCAGTAATTTAAGAGCTATGTCAGATTTATGTGCAGAATCTTGTAAGAGTGCATGGGAAAGGAGCTTGAAAAAGGAGCTCAAAATATCATATCTTAACAGTCTTGTGAGATGATTGGGAAATAGACAAGCATTCCAGGAAGAAGGAATAGCTTATGCAAAGATACAGAGAAGGAGAAAACAAATATAGGTGCTGGTATGTAGGCAGACTACAGTGTAAGTTGAGACATAGGCTGGACAGATAAAGGCCCAGGGAAGGAGTGTTTTGTAAACTATGCTAATGCCCTGAAGGAGGTGGGAACTCTAAACAAAGTTTTAGGCAAAGGATTGACACCATCACTTTGACGCATGCAAAGGAGCATTCTGGCAGCAACTGTATTATATGAAGGGTGACTTCCAGGAGGATGAGACAGGATGTAGTGAAGAAAAAAAACTCTGCAGGTTTCTTAAATGTAGACATTTAAGGTTCTTAATTTGCAATGTGCTTGTAAATGCTTTACAACTAACTTTCCAACAATTGCCAATTTCTGTGGTCTAAATGTTTCCATGACCAAACTAAGGCAAGTAATGGGAATATAGAGAACAAATAGGTTAGAGGAGGATTTAAGAGTTGAATTGAACGGGGCACGGTGGCTCACATCTGTAATCCCAGCACTTTGGGAGGCAGAGGCAAGAGGATTGTCTGAGCCCAAGGGTTTGAAACCAACCTGGGCAACTTGGAGAGACTGCATCTCTACAATAAACCAAAAAATTAGCAGGGCATGGTGGCACTCACCTGTGGTTCCAGCTACTTGGAAGGCCAAGGCAGAAAGATCACCTGAGCCCAGCAGGTCAAGGCTATGGTGGCTGTGAGCATGCCCCTACAGTCCAGCCTGGGTGACAGTGAGATTCCAACTAAAAAGAAAAAGTTGAATTGAGTTTTGGTGACAGATTGAATGAGGAATAAGAAATACAGGGTCTTTCAGATTCCTGCCTTGGATGATTGAGATTTAGATGTCATTGAAATAAGGACAATAAAGAAATAAGCAAATTGAGCTGAGTGTGGTAGTACATACCTGTAGTCCTGGCTTGGGAGATGGGAGGACCCCTTGAGTCTAGGAGTTCAAGTCCAGCCTGGGCAGCATAATGAAACCCCATCTCTCTCTCTCTCTCTTTTTTTTTTTTTTCTTTTTTGAGTCGGAGTCTCACTGTGTCGCCCAGGCTGGGGTGCAGTGGCACGCTCATAGTCACTGCAGCCTCAACCCGCTGGGCTCAGGCGATCCTTCCACCTCAGCCTTCCAAGTAGCTGGAACCACAGGTGTGTGCTACCATGCCCGGCTTATTTTTTAATTTATTGTAGAGACAAGATCTCATGAAGTTGTCCAGGCTGGTCTTGTACCCCTGAGCTCAGGCAATCCTCTCACCTTGGCCTCCCAAAGTGCTGGGATTACAGGCTTGAGCCACCACACCTGGCCTCCATCTCTTACAATAAGAAAAAAGGAAGAAAGGGAGGGAAGGGGAAAGGGAAAGGGAGGAGATCTTTATAGTCTTTCTCCCCCATAAGCCCCACTGGGACAGGGATGTTTAATCATTTTGTATACTGCTGCATCTCTAGCACTTAGAACAGTGCATGGCACATGGCTGACACTCAGTAAAAAATTTATTGAATGAGTGGATATTTTTCTTTTTCTTTTTTTTTTTTTTTGAGTTGGAGTCTCACTCTGTCACCCAAGCTGAAGAGCAGTGGCACACACGTGGCCACTACAGCCTCAACCTACGGAGCTCAGATGATCCTTCTGCCTCAGCCTTCCAAGTAGCTGGTACCACAGGTGTGTATCACTCCCCAGCTAAGTTTTTTATTTATTGTAGAGACGAGGTCTTGCCAAGTTGCCCAGGCTGGTCTCGAACCCCTGTACTCAGGCAATCCTCTCACCTCCGCCTCCCAAAGTGTTGGGATTACAGGCGTGAACCATGGCACTCAGCCTAAATGGTGGTTTTTTTGTTTTGTTTTTTTGAGTCGGAGTCTCACTGTGTCGCCCAGGCTGGAGTGCAGCCCAAACATTGAGTAGGGGACTTAAAGTTTAAGGCACAGATAACAGATTAGCTAGAATGTGGAGAGAACCCATCTTCATATTCTCTGACCAAGCAATTCTCCCAGATTGTAGGAGGCAATGGAGATTTCTAGAGCAGAAGAGAGTTTAGATGCAGTGGGTCCCCATGAAGAGTCCTCTGCCATTTCCTTTCTGGTAGTTTGGGGTTGAAGGTCAGTAACCCAGTGGCAGAGCAGAGGCCCCCCTCTCCCCACCTTGTTCACTGGGCCACAGATAAATCGGAGAGCCAGCGGAGAGATCCCCGGCATGCCGCTGAAGTGACATTAGCTGGACAGGCTCAAGGATTCAAGGGAGCCATTGGACGCCTTCTTCTGGGACCACCAGTCAAGCAAGAGGGGACCAGGAGGAGACCACTGCAGCTGTAATATGTGTGACAGATAACCAGTTAACAGGATGGAGGACATCTTAGCTGATGCTGGCTTGTAGATCATGGCATGGAGAACTTACTACCACCCCTGAGAAACTCTTTCAGTTAAGAAGTGAGAGAGGTATTGGAGTGACCAAGAATTTGGTTTAGGAAACACATTCACTTGAGGTTGGGATGGAAAGAGATGCTTTTCTCTGTTTACCCTGTCCATTTTGCGATGTATATTTATTACCTATTTGAAAATAAGTAACATTTACTTACAGAAAAAAGCTTATTTCTTGCACATATTTATTAGTGAAATGAGAATCCTTTATACTACATTAGTGTAGTAAAAATTTTAAGTATTAAAAGCCATTGACTCATCTTTTACAAGTTAATATAAGTATTTTTCTTACATTATATTCATATTCTGGTGATCTTCTTGTACAAGAAGACTATTATTCATTTGTAATACTGCACCCCTCCATGCACGGTTGCCTGGATCACTGCATCGCAAGTCATTTTTATGTGTTTTTAATAGAGATAGGTTCTTGCCACATTGCCCAGTCTGGTCTCCTGGCTTCAAATGATCCTCCTGTCCCAGCCTCCTGAAGGGCTGAGATTACAGGCTGAGCCATTGTACTGGGCCAGTGACTCAATCTATGCCTTGAAGAAAGAGTTTTCCAGGAAAATGGGGAGCAGTGGTGGGTTCAAGATAATAGAAATACTTGTGCAAATAAATGCATGGCAATGTGATCAAAACATGGTACTTTTAGACAACTTGCTGAGTGATGATGAGAAATGACAATGAATACTCATCAAGAGGCATACTCCTCATTGCAGTTGCAAGCATCTTCTAAATGAAAAATGCATTGCAGCTGGGCATAGTGGCTCACACCTGTAATTTCAGCACTTTGGGAGATGGAGGTGAGAGGACTACCTGAGCCCAGGGGTTCAAGACCAACTTGGGCAACTTGACAAGACCTCATCTCTACAGTAAATCAAAAACCTAGCTGAGCATGGTGGCACATTCCTGTAGTTCTAGCTACTTGGAAGGCTGAGGCAGAATTGCCTGAGCCCAGCAGGTCGAGGCTGCGGAGACCATGAGCATGCCACTGCACTCCAGCCTGGGTGACAGAGTGAGACTCCAACTCCAAAAAAAATAAAAGAAATAGGTTTGTTTCTTTTTCTTACTTTTTTCTTTTTTTCGAGTTGGAATCTCACTGTGTTGCCCAGGCTGGTCTTGAATTCCTGGGCTCAGGCGATCCTCTTGCCTCCACCCCCACAAAGTGCTGGGATTACAGACATGAGTCACTGTGCCTGGTGAAAGTTACTTTTTAATTGTGTGCTTTTCTTGTTTCATGAATGCAGTATCTCTTATCCTTCTGAGGATATTACTGGTGAGCATTTTGTTTTGATTTATGTATTTATTTGTTCTCTCCAAAATTACATTTTCTGTGTCTTTGTTGTTGTTGTAAACTTAAAAAATGACTGAGAAATGTCTCAATCAACTTTTTTTTTTTTTGAGATGGAATCTCACTCTGTCGTCCAAGCTAGAGTACAGTGGCACACTCACAGCCACCACAGCCTCAACCTGCTGGGCTCAGGTGATCCTTCTGCCTCAGCCTTCCAAGTAACTAGAACTACAGGTATGCACCACCATGCTCGGCTAATTTTTTGATTTATTGTAGAGAAGAGGTCTTGCCAAGTTTCCCAGGTTGGTCTAGAACCTGTGGGCTTAGGCAATCCTCTCACCTCGGCCTCCCAAAGTTCTGGGATTATAGGCGTGACCCACTGTGCCCAGCCATCTTTCTTTTTTCTGTATGTTCCCCCATTGGTCAACTTGAAGAATTTAGTCAATTTTTATATCCTGTCTTCTGTTATATTTTCATTAATTCTTTTTTTTTTTTTTTGAGTTGAAGTCTCAATCTGTTGCCCAGAATGGAGTGCAGTGGCCACTCCCAGCCACCACAGCCTCTACCTGCTGGGTTCCGGTGATCCTTCCGCCTCAGCCTTCCAAGTAGCTGGAACCACAGGCGCACGCTACCACGCCCAGCTCATTTTTTGATTTATTGCAGCGATGAGGTCTCGCCAAGTTGCCCAGGCGGGTTCTCGAACCCGCGGGCTCAGGCAATCCACTCACCTCAGCCTCCCAAGGCGCGGGATTACAGGCTGAGCCACCGAGCCCGGCTTTTCATTAATTCTAATAGATTATTAGCTATCATGTCTACAAAAAAGTCTTTTCTTTCACTTTTTAAAAAATCTGTCACACAGACAAGAAAACTACAAGTGGTTCTTGAATAATAGTAGTCTTGTTCCTGATTTAAATGCCAGTGTTTCAGAATTCTACCATTGAATATGATGTTTACTGGGTGTACGGGCTTGTATATATGTAAGTGTGTATGTATATAAATTTTATATTTAGGTAATTGTACCCCATTACTGTTTTACTTAGAATTTATATTATGAAAGGCTAGTGAAGCTTTAGGGGGGGGGTTTTGTTGTTGTTTTTGGATTGGAGTCTCACTGTTGCCCAGGCTCGAGTACAGTGGAACGCTCACAGCTATCACAGCCTCAACCTCCTGGGCTCAGGCAATCCTTCTGCCTCAGCCTTACAAGCAGCTGGAACTACAGGCACGTGCCACCACACCCAACTAATTTTTTGATTTATTTTAGAGATGAGGTCTCGCCAGGTTGCCCAGGCAGGTCTTGAACCCTAGGCTCAGGCAATCCTCTTGCCTCCACCTCCCAAAGTGCTGGGATTACAGGCTTGAGCCACTGCGCCCTGCCTGTTAGTGAGTTTTAACAGCATGTTTTGGTTATTTATTAGTCTAATTTTAGGATCTTTTTCCTTTAATATATTGATACAGTGAATTAAATTGATATTAAATATTAGGAATATTGCTGGGCACAGTGTCTCACACTTATAATCCCAGCACTTTGGGAGGCGAAGGCGAGAGTATTGCCTGAGTCTAGGGGTTTGAGACCAGCCCGGGCACCTTGGTGAGACATCATCTCTACAATAAATCAAAAACTTAGCTAGGTGTGGTAGCGTATGCCTATAGTTCCGGCTACTTGGAAGGCTGAAACAGAAGGATCACCTGAGCCCAGCAAGTTGAGGCTATGATGTCCGGGAGTTTGCCACTGCACTCCAGCCTGGGCAACAGAGTAAGACTCCAACTCAAATATATAAATAAATAAACAAACAAGCAAATAAATAAATATTAGGAATATAAGATAGCATTCAAATAACCTTCAAGTATGGGAGGCCTTCTTTTTTTGGAGTCATAGTCTCACTCTGTCACCCAGGCTGGAGTGCAGTGGCATGCTCACAGCCACCGCAGCCTCGACCTGCTGGTGGTCGATCCCTCTGTCTCAGACTTCCAAGTAGCTGGAACCACAAGCATGCACCACCGCACCAGGCATTTTTCTTGACTTATTGTAGACAAGAGGTCTCACAAAGCTACCCAGGTTGATCTTGAACCCCTGGGCTTGGGCAATCTTAGGGAGGGCTTCTATTTTTTTTTTTTTTTTTTGAATTGGAGTCACTGTCATCCAGGCTGGAATACAGTGGCACGCTCATGGCCACCACAGCCTTGACCTACTGGGCTCAGGCGATCTTTCCATCTCGGTCTTCCAAGTAGCTGGAACTACAGGCACGCACTACCACACCCAGCTAATTTTTGATTTATTGTAGAGATGAGGTCTCACCAAGTTGCCCAGGCAGGTCTCGAACCCACAGGCTCAGACAATCCACTCACCTTGGCCTCCCAAAGCGCTGGGATTACAGGCTAAGCCACTGAGCCCGGCCTATTTTTCTCTATTTCTATAAACACTTTAGGGAGATTATCTGTCTGTGATACTAATTGCAAATATTTTTCACAGGTTTTCACTTTTCTTTTGATTTTGTTTTGATGAGTTTGTTTTAAAACATCAGATTTGCCGGGCACAGTGGCTCATGCCTGTAATTCTAGTATTTTGGGAGGCTGAGGTGTGTGGATTGCCTGAGCCCGAGGGTTCGAGACCCGCTCAGGCAACTTGGTGAGACCTCATCTCTACAATAAATAAAAAATTAGCTGGGTGTGGTAGTGCGCGCCTATAATTCCAGCTACTTGGAAGGCTGAGGCGAAAGGATCACCAGAGCCCAGCAGGTCGAGGCTGCGGTGGCCGGGTGTGTGCCACTGCACTCCAGTCTGGGCGACAGAGTGAGACTCCAACTCAAAAAAAAAAAAAAAAAAAAATCAGATTTGAGGTATGTTTTTAATACAGTAAAAATTCAGCCTTTTCAGGTTTCGTGATTTAACAAATGTGTAATGACCATTGTTATCAAGATATAGAACATTTCCATCAACCCCAAATTTTCCTCATGTCCCTTTGGTCAGTCCCCTCTCCTATCTTGAATCCCTGGTACCATTGACCTAATTTTTGTTTTGCCTTTTTTAGCATGCTCTGAATAAAATATACAGAACATGTATCTGGCTTCTTTCACTCAGCATAATGCTTTTGAGATTTAATCATGTTATAGCATGTATCAGTATTTCTTTTCATTGTTGGGTGTTATTTCATCACATGGATATACTTTGGTTTGTTTCCAGTTTGGAGCCATTATGTACAAAGCTGCCTTTTTTTTTTTTTTTATTTTTTTTTGAGTTGGAGTCTCACTCTGTTATCCAGGCTGGAGTGCAGTGGCACGCTCACAGCCATCGCAGCCTCAACCTGCTGGGCTCAGGTGATCCTTCTGCTTCAGCTTTCCAAGTAACTGGAACTATAGGTGCGCACCACCACACCTGGCTAATTTTTTTGATTTATTGTAGAGATGACATCTCGCCAAGTTGGCCAAACTGGTCTTGAACCCCTGGGCACAAGCATTCCTTTTGCCTCAGCCTCCCAAAGTGCTGGGATTATAGGCTTGAGCCACCACACCCAGCCAAACAAAGCTGCTTTAAACATACAGATCTTTGGAAATTTTACCATGTAGAAGTTTTTTATGTTTATATGTCAAATTTGCCAATATTTTTAAATGGTTTTTGAGTTTTTAGACATAGTTAGAAAAGTAATAAAGGAATTCACCATTTTTTCATTTTAGTACTTATATGGTTGTTTTTTTAAAATTTTTTTTTTTGGAGTTGGAATCTCACTCTGTCGCCAAGGCTAGAGTGCAGTGGCACGCTCATGGCCACTGCCTCCTTGACTTGCTGGGCTCAGGTGATCCTTCTGCCTCAGCCTTCCAAGTAGTTAGAACTACAGGCAAGTACCACCACTCCCGGCTAATATTCTATTCTATTCTATTCTATCCTATCCTATTATCTTCCATTTTATTTTAGAGACAAGGTCTTACCGAGTTGTCCAGGCTGGTCTCGAACTCCTCAGCTCAGATAATCCTCCCGCCTCTGCCTCCCAAAGTGCTGGGATTACAGGCATGAGTCACCATGCCCAGCTTTTCTTTTTCTTTTTTTCTTTTTTTTTTTTACATGCAGACCTTTGGTCTGTTTGGAGTTTATCCTAGTATGAGACATGAATCAATTTTCTTTTTCCGAAATGGCCAAATAGTGGTTCCCAAAACATTTATTCCTGAATCAATCTTTTTAATCTGACTGGAGAAGTTCTACCTCATAATTATTTATAATATTTAATTAAATACTAAGTGTTGTAATAGTCCATTAAAGTTGTACATTAAAAATCTGTTGGGTTTTTTTTTTTTTTTTGCATGATGTCAAGAAAACCTATTTTCCCTTAAAGCTTTAAGACAAAATTTACAAACTTAGTAAATTCAGTTATAAATCAATGAAATAATTTTGTGTTCAAATTTAAAACACTCATTTTCATTGTACTTTGATTAATACTTAATTAGCTTACACATTTGACAGATTAAAATCTCTTAAACATTTAAGCACTGTTTACAAACTTAAACAAAATTTTGGTGTTTATTTTTTTTAAGTAAGAGTCTCACTCTGTGGCCCATGCTGGAGTGCAGTAGCACACTCTGGCATGCTCATGGCCCCCACAGTCTCGACCTGCTGGGTTCAGGTTGTCCTTCCGCTTCAGTCTTCTAAGTAGCTGGAACTACAGGTGTGCGCCACCACTCCCGACTAATTTTTTTCTTTATTGCAGAGACGAGGTTTCGCCATGTTGCCTAGGCTGGTCTTGAACCTGTGGGCTCAGGAAATTCTCTTCTTTCTGCCTTCAAAAGTGCTGGGATTACAGGCGTGAGCCACCGTGCCTGGCTAACAAATGTATTAAACATTATAAATTAAAGCCAAAAAATGTTTTTGTTGTTTTGTAGAGTAAGGTCTTCCTCTGTTCAGACTGGAGTGCAGTGGTATAGCCCCAACTCACTGCAGCCTCCTCGACCGTCTGGCTTCAAATGATCCTCCCAACTCAGCCTCCCTCCCAAGTATCTGAGATTAAAGGTACATGTCACCATGCCCAGCTAATTTTTTTAAAAAATTTTTTGTAGACAGCCGGGCTCGGTGGCTCAGCCTGTAATCCTGCGCCTTTGGGAGGCTGAGGTGAGTGGATTGCCTGAGCCCACGGGTTCGAGACCCGCCTGGGCAGGTGAGACCTCATCTCTACAATAAATCAAAAATTTAGCCGGGCGTGGTAGCGCATGCCTGTAGTTCCAGCTACTTGGAAGGCTGAGGTGGAAGGATCGCCGGAGCCCAGCAGGTCGAGGCTGCGGTGGCCGGAAGCGGCCACTGCACTCCAGTCTGGGCAACTGAGTGAGACTCCAACTCAAAAAAAAAAAAAAAAGAAAACCCAAAGGAGGACCACAGATTCCAAACAGACTCCTGGGAAGACAGCACCTGAGAATACAAACTTCAGAACTCAAACAATGAAGATACCTCAAAATGATTGGTTGCAAGCCACAAACCCAGATATCAAGATGTTAATAGAGAGAATAAAAAGAAATGAGGAGAGACAAGAGGAAAGAATAAAGGAGTTGATAACTGAGATGATGGCAATAAAGAGGATGACAGTAAACAAAATGAATAAAAAACTGACAATTATGGAGGCAGAATTAGCCAACTACAAGAAAGGATCTCAGAGATTGAGGACCAAAATATGGAACTAATCTACACTCTTAAAAACATAGAAAAAAAGTTTAAAAGGACAGAACAAAGCCTTCAAGAGATGTGGGTTTGTATCAAGAGGCCAAACCTATAATTAATTGGCATTGCTGAGGCAGATAGAGAGATGGAGAGCATCCTGGAACAAACATTCCATGAAATTATCCAAGAAAACTTTCCTCATCTCATCAGAGACATGACCCTTAAACACAAGAGAGTCAGAGAACCTCTGCAAGATATCAAATGAGAAGACCAACTCCTAGACACATAGTAATCCACTTAACAAAAAAGGTATAAAAGACAAATTCCTAAAGGCAACAAGAGAGAAAGATCAGAATACCCACCAGGGAGGACCAGTTAGAATGGCAGCAGACTTATCTTCATGGCTAGGTATACAAATGTTCATTATGCAAGAACCCTTGTTGATGAGGTTCCTATAGTTTGAGTCTTTACGTTTAGGTCTTTGATCCATTTAGAATAACAGAATGACAAGCATGGAAAGCAAAATTACCCAAGAAGAAGAAAGAATCTCAGAGCTTGAGGACCAAAATATAGAACTAATCCAAACTGTTAAAAACACAGAAAGCAAGCTTGAAAAGGCAGAACAAAACCTTCAAGAGATGAGCAATTACTTTAAGAGACCAAACCTAAGATTAATTAGTCTTCCAGAAGCAGAAAGAGAGACAGAGTCCACACTGGAACAAGCCTTTCATGAGATCACTCAAGAAAACTTCCCCCATCTAATCAGTGATGCAAAAATTCAAACACAAGAGATTCAGAGAA
>CAUYQG010289684.1:0-11625 GCA_963574415.1 Tarsius wallacei
CTGTAGTTCCAGCTACTTGGAAGGCTGAGGCGGAAGGATCGCTGGAGCCCAGCAGGTCGAGGCTGCGGTGGCCGGGAGCGGCCACTGCACTCCAGTCTGGGTGACAGAGTGAGACTCCAACTCAAAAAAAAAAAAGAAAAAAAAAGAAATGGTCCTTTGTGGAAGTGAGATCACAGGATAATAGAGCTGGAAGTTCCACCTGTACCTTTACTTACTTGGAGCCCAAGACTCAGAGGAGAAGTGACCAACCTGCTCATGTCATATGGCCTGCACAGAGCTGGAGCTTAAGCCCCCATCTGTAGGTTGGTGTGGCTTTCTGGGAGAAACAGGGTTGGTAATGGTCTCATCCTCAGCGGGGAGTAGTAGAGAGACCACAGGTGTGGAGCCAGACACATCAGGGTTTGCATCATGGCTCCACACCTGTCAGTCATTTGAACTTCTACAGATGGTTTCATCTTTCCAAGCCTCTGTTTTTAGGAACCTATAAAAAGCTGGAAGTAGATCTACCCCACGGGGCTTTCAGGAGGGTTAAATGGGAGGGTATATGCAGAGTGTTTTGAACACAGCAGCTGCCCAGTGCTTGATGGTTGCTGTTACTATTCTCTGCGCAGAAGAAAATCTGTGCAATGGCTGCCTCGTACATGAAGAACTCACTAGGGAATGTGTTCCAGGCTCTACAATAACTAACTGACATTTTTTTCTGATAATAGGGGCTATTTCTGTCAGCTGGCTAATGGCAATAAGTGTTCTGTACTGGATAATGTTTATTCTTAAGGACATTAGGTCATAAAGAGAGAATGCAATATGTTTACATGTGGTGTGGTACTTACAGGAATAAGCTTAAGACTTTTTATAGCAAACACTACAACCTGGAAGGAATTATCTTCCTGAGACTTGCGGACACCATGGGGGCCTTCTGCCTCACCTACCATGGCTCTGAGTCTGTCTTGTCTTATCGAACAACTTCTCATCGGTCAGTGTGATAGACGGTGTCTGGGCCCACAGTGCTTAGGGCTCGGATGAGCCACCACCCATCCTCCAAACACTCCCTGGAGTTGCGCTCTCCAGCAGGATGGGAGCTTCGAAGCATTTCAGAACCTCCTGTGGGCTTCCTGATCCCCCTGTCAGCAGGCCCTCCTGCTTGTGGGGCTTTCTAGCTAGGCGCTGAGTTTTCTGGCTGATTGCAGCAGTTGCACAGTGACTGTTCCCTGATATCCAGTCATTGACATCTGTAACTTCCAGACCATTCCATTCCAGAGACACAGAAAAAAACAGACACCACTGTGGGAACCTGGAAGCTGGGACTTTCCTGGTTTTAGCATCCTGGGAACCACCATGGTTCTGGGCAAACTGGGGCTGCGGACTCAGTTTCCACAGAGAATGACAATGGCGGATCTGAGTAGATATCCGTGTCTCCCTTCCTTCCTTCCTTCCTTCCTTCCTTCCTTCCTTCCTTCCTTCCTTCCGAGTTGGGGGTCTCACTCTGACTCTCAGGCTGAAGTGTAATGACATGGTCACAGCTGTAGCCTCAACCTCCTGGGCTCAGGCAATCCTCCCACCTCAACCTCCTCAGCAGCTGAGACTACAAGTGTCTGCCACCATGCCCGGCTTATTTTGTTTTTTATTTTTGTAGAGATGAGATCTCGCTATGTTGCCTAGGCTGATCTCAAACTCCTGGATTCAATCAATCCTCCCACCTCAGCCTCCCAAAGTGATGGGATTACAGGCATGAGCCACCACCTGGCCCCAAGTACTTCTTGAAAGGGGCTCCTAGGGAAGAGAGGTGTGCCCAGGAAGAGTAGGGGCTGGGTAGGACAGACCTGTTTAAACACCTGCCACTGCCCAGGTCTGTGTGATGTTCACAACCATAGTTTCCAGCCCATAACATCAAAACAACACTTTCTGTATATCGTTGCCTATTAGTGAGCCACTGGTGGTAGGTTGCTGTCATTGTTGACTCCAGAGCCAACCACGGGACCGGCACTCAGAAGGCCCTCCATCAATTGTTTGAAAAATATCTTGGGATTTAATATCTTTGAATAGCTCTGAAATCTGTGTGTGATCCCAGTCGATGGCCAAGGGCCCCAGGTCTGCGTAGTCGTACTCCCTTTCCCAGGGAGCGAGCTGCCCCGCTTGGTTCTAGAGAGTCCACCTGTGGACTGAGGCTTCTGGCCACACCATGCAGGGGCTGCACTCTCTGCTTGTCTGCAGGGTGGGGGAGTGGGGGAGCTCTGCCTCTCAGGGCAGCCTGGGTGCTCCCTTGTCTTAGCAGGGCCCAGGTGGCGCTGCTGCTGCTGCAGGACCGGCTGCCTGCTGGGCAGCAGGGTCTAGGCGCCTCAGCTTCCACCAAGTGCCAACTGTGCCCACAGGGGCCTGGCTGCAGGCGGGGCTGCCTCCAGTGGCTGTGTGCTGGGGTAGAGGGTTTCCAGTCAGCAAAGTGAGAACCCCCTGCTAGGCAAGACAGCGCCTTTCTGAAATAACAAAGCCAGGCTAGTGTCCAGCAGAAACCTCCCGCTGTTCTTTGCCGTTTATTGAAATAAGCACAGTTTCCACATCTCTGGAATCCTGGCTGTGTGGAGATAATTCAGAGAGCGGCTTAGCTGACCTGACCTGCTAAGCGTGTGTTGTCTCAGCTTCTAGTCTAAAACCAGGGCAGGAGGCACAAGAAGGAGGAGGGCGCCCGTACAGCAGTGACAGCTTTCTGGGCTCTGTGATGTGCACTTCCTCCTTCATTAGAAATCACCGAGGAAGCTGAATTCCAAGTGCTCTTTTTGCCCCTTCTCCACTTCAAAGGACTGTGCGATGCGCTCATTAAAATTAATAAGAATTACAAGCCTGCCGTGAGCTGCCCTTGTTCCTTGTGCATGTGCAGGGGACAGAAGGGAGGCAGCTGCTTCTCGTTAGTGTGATGGGGTGTGCGACAAGACACTGCATTTGCCCCCAGTGCTCCAGGGTGCCACAGCCAGAGGCTTCTACAGCTTGGCGGGGCAGGTTCTGTGTGTGTCGAGGGCATTCCTATGCTCCCATGCACATCCACGGGGGAGAATGAGCTCATCTGGCTGACAGAGTCTCCACCACACCCGGGCCCAACAGCGCCCAGCGCCTGGCTTTTCTCACAAAGGCCCTCTTGTGAGGCTGAGGGGCATGGAGCATGACATCTTCTCACACTTGTGGGGCCCGGAGAGAGGAGCTTTGTGGTCTAAGCGGTGGGTTTAGGGCAGAAGGAAATGAGCAGGGACAAGAAGGGTGGGGCCATCCGGCGGCTGACCCGACTCCCCACGGGCCCAGTGCCCTTGGTCATGGCTGACACAGTCAGGCAGGCTCATGCAGGCTCTACCTGGCTGCTTTGCTTGCTCTGGTTTCAGTCATCATTTCCTACCGTCAGGGCTCTGGGACTGGGTGTTGTTTGCCTTCACTCGGGACCTCAGGCCTGCACTGTGCCTTCAGCCCACGGTTCTTAGAAACACAGCCTTCTAGTAGTTCCTGGCCTATGGAGAGCGGCTTTGGCTGTACATGGGGGACCAGCACAGAGATAGAAGTCCCAGCAGGCTGGGTCCTGCCACACAGTAGAGGCATAGGGTTTGGAACCCTGACATGTAGCCAGGAGACTTTGGTTTGAGCGAAATTCACACCTTCAAGTGTCCGCCCCTGTTTCTTTCTTTCTTTTTTTGAATTGGAGTCTCACTCTGTCACCCAGACTGGAGTGCAGCGGCAGGCTCCTGGCCACCACAGCCTCGACCTGCTGGGCTCTGGCGATCCTTCTAACTCAGCCTTCCAAGTAGTTGGAACTACAGGCACACGCTACCATGCCCGGCTAATTTTTTTGATTTATTGTAGAGATGAGGTCTCGCCAAGTTGCCCAGGCGGGTCTTGAACCCATGGGCTCAGGCAATTCACTCGTCTCTGCCTCTCAAAGTGCTGGGATTACAGGCTGAGCCACCAAGCCCGGCTCCGCCCGTTTCTGATGCACAGTGACCCGAGGCACAGAATGCCATGAGCATGCCATTTTGTAGGCAAGGAAACTGAAGCTGAAAGAGAATTATAACCCGTCCATGGTTTTGTGGTTGAAGTGCTGGGACTTGAGTCCAGGCCTGTCTGATTGTAGAGTCTTTTACTGGCTTGCTGTGTGACCTACGATGGTCACTTCACTCTCTGAACTCGCTTTTCTTCGGGAGCACAGGGACAGTGCCTCGAAGAGATGCAACAAATACCATAAATCGGGTGGCTTAAAGTACAGAGATTTATTCCTCACAATTCTGGAGTCTGAAAGTCCAAGATTAAGGTGCCAGCAGGGTTGGTATCTCCTGAGGCCTCTCCATGGCTTGCCGATGGCACCTTCTTGCTATGTCCTCATATGGCCTCTCCTCTGTGCACACACATCCCTGGTGTCTTCTTATAAGGACATCACTTGATTGGATCAGGGCCTACCCTTACAGCCTCATTTAACCTTTCTTACCTCCTTGAAAACCCTGTCTCCAATACAGCCACATTGGGGGTTAGAGCTTCAGATTTTGGAGGGACATAGTTCAGCCCATAACAGATATTAATGGTAATAATGTGAAGTTAAAATTGAGAAACTCCTTCAAATGTGTTTTCCTGGACCACGGTATTCCTGGAAGTCTTCTAACCTGTCTCTGAAAGATGGAAAAATGAGCAGAACCACCCTATTCTTCCAAGTGCTCAACTTCTAAGTCTTGTTTGCACCCGGTGCCTGCAAAGTGTGGATTGTGGTGGAATCCCAACCAGTGCTTCCAAGAGGGCTGCCTGCAGGATTGAGACCACCCCTCCATAGCTTCAGTGCCTGTAATAATCACCTGGGAGCATGTTAAAGTGTAAATGCCCATCTATCCAGCCCCCTGGGTGATGTCCATGTGGCAATCCATGGACCACTCTTGAAGCAACCACTCCCTGACTCAAGAGTGTCTGCCTCTCCCCACCTGCCATGTGCCAGGTGCTTCTGGGTGGTGGTTCTCATGTTTCCCACAACAACTAGTGAGAGGCACCTTGCTGCTGTCTCCGTCTTGTAGGTAAGGACATGGCACAGAGGCCACACGAATGACAAGGGAGGATTCGGCCGGGCTCCAGAGGCTGGCTGCTGACCACCGTGCTACACAGCCTCCTGTTTGGGATGGGCAGAGCCATGTTCTGTGCAAGGTGTCATCAAGCAAGTAAAGCCAGGAGGAAGCTGTGGGAGGGGATTTATTTACGTATGTTATCTCATGAAATCCTTCCTTATTCGATTCCATTTTTGCAGATGAGAAAACTGAGGCACAGAGAGATTAAGCAACTTGCCCGAGGTTGCTCAGCTTTTTGAGGGCAAGAATGGAGGTGCAGACTTGGGACTGCCTCACTCCCCCACTGTGGCCTGCAACAGAGGCCTCCCCTCCTCCTGCCATCTTGCATTTCAAACTTCAGCGCTTCTCCTAGTATGCTTCTCGGGCCGTTGGCACCCGCATCCCGTAGGAACTTGCTAGAAATGCCCCGCCCCAAACCTGCCAAATCACCCTCTGGGGGCAACCTGGCCATCTGTGATCTAACAAGCCCTCCAGGATTCTGGTGCCGCCTAAAGTCTGGTGACCACTGCATGGCTTAACCAACTGGCAGGGTTTGTTTTTTCCAGGAGCTCAGCGTGTGTCTCCAGCACGCCCTGTTGACTGTCCCATATTGCATCTGATTTTCTATATTTTCACCAGGTTTCTCAGAACCCCCTACGGCAGGGACCAGGTCCCATATTTTTCCAAGGGCAAGAGCTGAGCTCAGTACCTGCTGGCGACAGGCGCCAAGTGTCAGCAATAACCTTGAATTCACATTGATGTTTGGCGGTATGATTTAGAGTTGGGCCAAAAGCCAAATGCTCTCAAGACATTCACAGGTTATAACTTATTTACAACAGCAGGATGTGTGCTAGACTCTTACTGCACCCTTCAGCTGATGAAATGGATCATTCATTAATCATTCTGCTCGGGTGTGAAGGCACGCACCTCCCTTGCAAACACAGTCTTATCACCCCCTTGTCTACTTACTGGCTTGGGACCTGACCTTCTCCCGAGAGGAGCTATCAGTGGCACGACGGGAAAGTGGGGTCTGCAACGTGGCTTCTTCCCTACCTCTGTCCTTGAACAGCCTCACACCGCTCAGGGGTCTCAAGGAGAAGTAGCCTCCAGGCGGGCTGTAGACCCATCACTCCCTCCTCATTCTTTCCAGGTGAAATCTTCTGAGCAAACAGTCGACTCTTCATTCAAGTGGAGAGTTTACACTCAAATCAGTCTGCCTCCATGAAGTAGTCTTCAACTACTCTGTAGCATTTGGACTTTTTAATGGGGCGGTAACGTTTCCAGGGCAGGCACTTTGGATTTCACTTTCTGAACTCTGGCGATGCCGCCCTCTCCAAGTGGGCACTCAGTGGGGCTCTCGGGTGTTTGAATTGATCCACTCAGCTTATTCTTATAGGTGCCAGGGGCAGTGCGGTGCAGTGGAGGGTCATGGGCGGAGGAGACGAGCCAGCCCTGGGCCCCAGCTCTACACCGGACAAGCTGCAGGAACTGGGGTCAAATCCCTAGGTCTCTTGGGCCTCTGCCTTCCTTCTGGAAGACATGATTCAATTGGATGATCTCTGAGATCCCCTCCTGCTCTGGACC
This sequence comes from Tarsius wallacei, assembly GCA_963574415.1. Taxonomy (NCBI): domain Eukaryota; kingdom Metazoa; phylum Chordata; class Mammalia; order Primates; family Tarsiidae; genus Tarsius; species Tarsius wallacei. The sequence continues at coordinate 6,639 of CAUYQG010289684.1, forward strand.
CTCATTGACTCATGAAGGTGCCACGTGAGCGTGTGTTCACGCTGATCTGGCATGTTTGAACCTCCTCGCAAGGGTGTCACAGAGGACCACAGATGGTCGGTGAGGGAACAGTATGGAAACGAGCAGAAGCACCTCAAGACTTGGAAGGCGGAAAATAAGAAAAGCAAAAAACAGTGAGGTGGTCTTGGTGTTCATCCACCCCTCAGTGCAGCCCTGAGGTTCCATTGCTGATGGCCAGTACAGGACCTCAGGAGGGGCATGTTGGAGAGCTGGGCACAGGAGAGTTCATTTTTTGGAAAAAGGTTTGAGGAAGTCTGTCTCCGGTGGCAGGTGGACAGGTCTTAGGGGCAGCACAGTACAGCGGATATGTGCTTCAGGGCTTTTCTGTAGAGCCCTCTTTGTGGGGAGGCTGAGCCAGAATACCGTGCTCGTCTTGCAGCTTCAGACCACATTAATGGAGGCCCACCCTCAGGCCTCATCCAACCCCAATTGCCTCCCAAAGGCGCTGTCTCCAAATACCATCACCTTGGGGTTAGGGTTCAACATATGAGTTGGGGGGCACAATTCAGTTCATAGTAGAAGGTGATGGTGGACAGTCCATCTGTAGGCACTCAGTGTGGGTGGCCGCGGCTGTCCATCAGAGGAACAAGGACACACCAGCGTATGTCCAGAGGGAAAGGCAGCCAGGGTGGGGAAGGGAATGGGTGATGGGAAGATTTCAGATAGAGAACATTTTTTAAATATTTGGAGGACAGTCTTGTGGAAGGTGGATTAAACTAGTTTTGCATTTCTCTGGGGTGCAAACCGGGCTGGCTGGGTGGACACAGCAGGGGGGCAGCTTTCAAGTTCCTTCCAGTCCTGAGAGCTGAGTATCTGCCGCTCCCTCCTCCACCCCCAGTAGTCAGCTAGAGCCTCTTAATCATATTCTAGGATAACCTGGCTGAGAATTTCACATTTCCACCCTTACAGCGAATTTCTGGCATACTTCACTACAAGCCACTGCTTAGCAATGGTCTTAGCACTATTTCATTTTCTGATGCAGGGTTACTAATAGGGCACGTGCAATTGGTTGGTTGGTTGATGGAAAACTGTTTGTTTTTGTCTTTCTGTCTCATCGTGCTGACATTTTACTGTTAAGGAAAATAATCAGGTTGAATTAGAGTGTCGTGATGCAAAACAGAAAGATTAGGTGCCATTGAACCTGTTGTCGGGAAGAGTAGAGAGGTGATTTTGGCAGATGCTGGACATGGCAGGCTGCTGTGGAGGGTGACCCAGAGAGGGGCAGAGCTGGCCCTGTGACATCAAGGGCGCGACAGTGAGCGACAGGCGTCACTGCAGGATCATGGGGGAGCTGTCTTGCTCTGGGGCCTCCGCACCCTCAACTCACTGGGGGCCCTGCCCCTCCCACCCAGTGAGACCTCCATGTTGCCAGGTCAGGGCCTGGCCCTGCCTGTATCTTGTAGCTCTCTCCTGACTGGATGCTCTGAGGGCGGCAGTGCCACTTGCTGTCTCGCTGTGTCCTCTGCCTCCCCTCCACTGCCCTGAGGTTCCTCCCTGAGCTCTTCCTCATGCGTGTCCCTTGGGGTGGCACCTTCTGTCTGGGTGGCGTTCTCCTGGCCCCTGTCTCCAGTTGCTGTCATGCACTGATGAGCCCGTTTCACATGCCTGTCACACCCCTGCCTGCGGCACGGGCATCCCTGCTTCAGTGCGTCTCAGATGGAGCCCAGCACCTCCCTGTTCCTCCCTCCTGCTCTCCCTCCTTGGGGAGGGCTCACCACCCACCGCCTGCACACCCAGGCCTCACATTTGGTCATTCTCAAGGCTTTGCCAGCACTGCCTTCCAAGTACCTCTCCAACCTGGACAGTGCTTCTTATCCTCCCAGACTCCACCCGCGGTGGCCCATCCTCATCACAGCCTGCTCCGCCTGGCTGGCTTCAAGCTTCACTCCTTCCAGATTTTTCCACAAGTGTCACCAGATGCCTCCTAAATGCGAATCTTCCTGATCTTCCAATAGCTCCCACCACTCGATGGGTACACAACAGCCTCTTGAGGCCTTCCTCATCCCCTAGGCCTTGTTAGGACCCCCCCGGGGGCATCCTAGGTGCCTTCTGATCATTATTTTTTGTGTGCTGCAATTGTCTGACTGCTTTCCCAACTTCCCCAGCAGACTCTGAGCTCTGCCCTCTTATAGCCAGCACCCAGAGCAACATGCATCTCACAGCGCCTCGTGCGGGATCTGCCTCCATCCTGGCGGGGTCGAGTTCGGCTGCTTGGCTGTGAGGATCTTCTTCCCCTGTCTCCCCCATTCTCCCCCAGACTGCATGTGGCCCCCAGCGCCAGCACCAGGGGAGCAGCCCTGGGCTTCAGAGCCACAGAGCACCGCTCTTGTCCTGGCTGTGCCACACTGTGTGATGAGTCTTTTTTTCTTTTTGACCTCCTAGGCTCAGGCAATCCTTTCACCCCCCCATGCCTGGCTAATTTTTTGAGTTTTTGTAGACACGAGATTTTGCCATATTGCCCAGGTTGGTCTTGAACTCCTGGGCTCAAGCGATCCTTTTGCCTCGGCCTCCAAAAGTGCTGGGATTATAGGTATAAACCACTGCGCCAGGCTAGGTGAGTCGTTTCTATAGCCAAATGCACATGAATGTGCTTTGTAAACCAATACTTCATTTTTATGCAAATGTAAGCCATTTCTGCAGGACAGCAGGGGTGTGTGTGTGTGTGTGTGTGTGTGTGTGTGTGTGTGTGTGTTCCATAGCCATAACTTGCTCTTCAAGAGGATGTTCTGTCCTACGGTTTCTGCTCTGATTTTAGAGGACATTGCATCTACTTAACAAAACAAGACTAGGAGTTCCTGGCAGGAAAGTCCTCGGTTCTAAGGGCAGAGTTGGTGTCACAGCAGGACAGAGCATGATCTGTATGCAATATCAAGTGCTTCCCACCACCCCTTTTCTTGCAGAGTCACCTGCACCGAATTTCTTTTAGTTTCTGCAACAATGTGGTCTATAAATAATCATGAACTCCTAATCACATGTAAACATGTCCATGAAAAAGATAATTACATTAAATCTGATTATCTCGTTTCTTTCCTAGTTTTTCTCTGTGTACGTGTTTGCTGTTCATTGGCTTGGTTTGTGGTCATTGGTAATCACCAGCAGATAGACAGAAGCAGTTGCCAAGGGCTTAAGAGCACTTTGTGGGAGAAAACTTAGCACTGAGAAATTCTACCCTCTGGCTTAATTTGGTCTGGGACTGAGTGATGACAGCGTTCTTCACTCTTGGTCCAGTGATCAGAGAGATAGTCCTGTGGGGTCACAGTACCCCTCTTGCCGTGAATTAGAGTAGAAGGGGTGGGGCAGACAGGGTCAGAGATCCCACACCACTACTCAGCACACCCAGGCTTGGGGGACAGGTGCTGGCAGGTCACGAGGACTCAGGCATTTTACTGTAGAGCCAGTCAAATTAGGAGGCATCTGATGAGGCACTCTCAGACCCTTCCTGGCTCCCTCTCTCAGCTCAAGGTCACCTGCACACACCAATGGCTTTACCCATCCACGTTCCTGACAGCACCACTTACGCACGTTTACAGAGAGTTTTGGATGCTGGTTGGGTTCAGGTGCAAGAATAAGAGCCGGGAGGCACTGCCTTGCTGGACAAGCTCTCCATTCCTTAAGAAGTGGGATGGACTTTGGTTGCGTTCAGGACTTAGGGACGTGTCATTTGGCCTTCTCTGCCCTGTAGTTGTATGATTTTTAGGGGAAGTGCGATTTCCTTTGGAAACAATATCAACAGGTGACCTGTGCATAACTGTCCATGACAGTTACACCCATGACCTTGAAGAGATGAAGACCTGCTGGTTTTTGTCTCCTTATATTTGTGTGTGATGTTAGAAAGAAGGTCTCTCAGGTCACGCGTGTGCGTGTGATAAAGGAGGCTATGCATCGCCTGTGCATCAACCAACTTTGATCTTATTGTTTTCTACAGGAGACATGGGGGACAAAGGACAGAAAGGCAGTGTGGGTCGCCATGGAAAAATTGGTCCCATTGGCTCGAAAGGTATTTGTGATGCAATTCTTGCCTCGTATTTCCTCCCAGGCTCACAACATCTGGACGCTCTGAGAATAACTGTGGACTGAGCCATCTCTCCTGGCGTTCTTACTTATTTTTGTGTGCTTTATACATGATAAATCTGTCGCAATGCTTACATTTTGGGAGTGATAAGAGTTCATTGCTGGCTCTGTGCCCCCTGGGTGGGGGGACGTGCTCCCCACTCTGCAGGATTTACATAGTGCCCCAGGATGGAGGGTCTGGAGCTAGTGTGCTTGGGCTTTCCAGCTACAACTTCCTTAACAAGTTTGATAACACTTAGAGCCTCATTTTTTTTTTTTTTGCATTGTTGTCTCACTCTGTTGCCCAGACTGGAGTGCAGTGGCACAGTCACAGCTTACCATAGCCTCCAACTCCTAGCGTCAAGCAATCCTTCCACTTCAGCCTCCTGAGTAGCTGGGACTATGCCACCACACTCAGCTAATTTTTAAAATCTTTTTTGTAGAGGTGAGGTCTCGCTATGTTGCTCAGGCTGGTCTCAAACTCCTGGATTCAAGCGATCCTCTCTCCTTGGCCTTCCAAAGTACTGCGATTGCAGGTGTCAGTATCCGTGCCCAGCTACTTAAAGCCTCACTATAGTCACTGATGGACCACGCTCAGGAAGCACTGTGTCTGTTCACCCCCAGCTTGGGTCTCTTAGGCTTTTTATTTTTATTTATTTTTTATTTTATTTTATTTTTGAGTTGGAGTCTCACTCTGTTGCCCAGACTGGAGTGCAGTGGCCACTCCCGGCCACTGCAGCCTCGACCTGCTGGGCTCAGGTGATCCTTCCCTCTCAGCCTTCCAAGTAGCTGGAACTACAGGCGTGCGCTACCACGCCCAGCTAATTTTTTGATTGATTGTAGAGATGAAGTCTGGCCAAGTTGCTCAGGCGGGTCT
>CAUYQG010289695.1:0-26612 GCA_963574415.1 Tarsius wallacei
GTAAATACCTGTCTGGGGATGGGGGGACACTTCTTACAAACAAGGGTGCCTGAATGAGACATATTTGTGTACCTAACCCTTAAATGTACCCCTCAATATCACAATAAAAAATAAATAAATAAATAAATAAATAAATAAATAAATAAATATGGGGGTGCTCTCTTCAGTTGGCATTGTTATAAATCATATTTCATATATGAATCTTGAGTCTAACAGAAACATGACATTCATAATTCAGAGAAAATTCAGAGTTGCTAGGCAAATAAATGAAGAGTTTTTGTAAGAAACCACTATAATACTTCCAAAAGTATTTGGAACATAAATATTAAAATGCCTACCAGACAAAAGTTATAATTTGTAGCCCACTTTAATAGCTAAAATTTCTTTATATCAATGAACACATCTTTAAAAATAGTATAATTCTCACATAACCCACATAGGATGCTTGAGATGAACATAAGTATGCTCCAGTTACAATGTGTGAAGCACCCAATAGGCGAAAACTTGTGAAATTCAATTCTTAGGAGAAATATCTTAAACTTGGGAAGCAGAGAATCGCTGTGGGTCTTTTGTGAAGAAAGGAGGTGTCTGCAAAGAAAATATCTGCTTCCTTAACTGCCAAAAAGTCCCATGCATAGGGGAGATCCTGTCCTCAAGAGGGCTCTCTGGATGACCTTGTCAAAATGCTGTGGTTGTGCTAGGGATTCTGTAGCTTTGGTGGAAGATTATGGAGTCATAGATTAAACTCATTCAAGTAGTAGAGATGAAGATTGGCAAGAATTTCCAGGAATGACAATTGTGTCTACAATTGACATAGAGAGGCAATCTGTGTGGTGCCATGGGTGTTCACATGACCCCAATCACCTGTGAAGTGTCTTAGACAATCTAGTGTGCTAGTGCCTACAGTGGAAAGGAGAAGTGACTCACTGCTCCCCATTTACTTCTTAGCAACCTTCCTTCCCATTACCAACTATGCTCCTCCCAGAATAGGATAAATGACTCTGCCACTCCAGAGAAGTGTAATTGATGTGTGCACCTTTGAAAAATGGATTCTCAGAGTAAACATCCTGAATTTCAGCTCCCCAGGGCATAAAAATGACAGATCTCATTACCTGTTTTGTGAGGTCATTTTCTTTATCAGAGCTGAAGGAAGTAGGGGACCCAAAAATGCTGGAATCAATATAAACTGCTATGCTGTAAACTGTCATCTGATTATAGAAGGACTTTTGTTCAATGTTGCATAACACTCCTAACTGGTGCCTCAGGAGAACAGCACTGCTTTTTGGACATGGGTCTAAAAGGCTACATACAGTAAAAGGCACTCTTAAAGCAAGTAATTTTACTTAGCATGTTTTAAATACAGAGAATGCAAACAACTGAGTACTTTTTATGTATACCATGTATACAATGCAATTAATATACAAAACAATGGAGAAATATGTTTTAATATATTTCCCAGAAACCACTGCATTTTGTTTAGCCTGGGAAAACAATATTAATATCAAATAGATTAAAAAACCTTGTAACATTTTAGAACGTGTTCAACAAAAAAGCTTATTGATGAAATTAAACAGTTTATTTCAAAGGGCTCACTTCCTTTTTAATGTAGCAATATATGAATACTGTCTCTTGACAAAGTGAAAATCATACCAATAGATTGGTCCTCCATTATTTTTCTTGGACCAATGGGTTTCCACTTCTATAAATGGCATATATTCAGAATGTGTACAATGGTCAAGAATTCCATATTAATGAAATGAAGAAAAAAATAGAATTTAATGAAGGCAAATATTTATTTTTAAACTAGCCTCCAAAAGTGACCAAATGAGCCCTTTTGGCATTGGTCATTATTTCAGTCAATAACGCTATAAAATATAAGCTAATTTGTTTTTAAATAGGATGGTTACATTTTTGAGATATGACCCAAGTAATTATTGCATCATTACCTCTGGATTGCAGTTGTTTTCTCCTCCTTGTCCCCCTGATCAATCATACCAGGCCATTTATCATGGACACTGGTCAGAAGTTTGCTTCTTGGGATATTGCACAAAAGATCCTTGCATGGATTAAAAAGCATATTTTTTGTAAATATATACTGGAGAAAAATATTTCATTGCAAAATTTACTTTAGATTCTCTGTCCTTAATAGTCACCCAAACTGTGACCTACACAGAGCTTGACTCCAAGTCTTACTGACTTGCACACCCAGAAGCAAGTGCTTAGATTTTCTCCAACTCCAACTAGAAGCATAAAAGCAGAGTCTGGGCAATGGTGTGAAAGAAGATAAAGTCTTCTCCTAGAGTCTGAAATGTCTTCTTTATGTACATTTTGGCAAAATAGTACAAACTGACACGGTCTACTGATAAATCATGCTTAAAAGTACACATTTTGCTTGTTTATTGAGACAGTGCTTTTAATTTCTAGCAAGGAAACTTTGAAAACAAAGGAACTAAATGCTCTTGTGCACAAATGGCAAGGGAGCACTGGGCCATCTGCTTGGTCTGTGTGTGCTTGTTGGGAGGAAGCTCTCACAACAGCTTCACTCATCATTTATTTTAACTGTATACAGCTCCAACTCTTTGAGCTTAATAAGTTGCTGGATATATACCCAGACCCACAATGAATAACTATATGTTACTCCTAATAACCCTTGGTTTGGAACATATACATCCTCCACAAAAGGAAGCCTAATGCAAATTTAGACACATCACAAATTCAGGTCTGAGTATCAGTGTTAGAGTCAAGCAAATGTAAAATTCCTAAGTTGTGCCCTGGAAAATGTGTCATTTTCAATGACTGATGAACAAGTTTTAATATCTTAAAATTTGGTGTGTTATAATTGATGAAGCTTTGTGTGTGTGTGTATGCATGTAAGAATGAGGGAAATTGTCACATCAACTTGCTAGCCACAAAGGCACACCATGCTTCCACTGGTGTCACTAAACCACCAAAAACTTAATAGTAACTAGTTCAGGAATGGCTGGTAGGCCATGATCATGATTATTATCCAGTAAGTGTTCACACAGTCTCATGATTGAGCTACTAGGCATGGTCTGAAATACTAGGATTGAAGAGTGCAGGCCATGAACAGAGCCTCAGGCTTCTTATATTCTTCAGGAACATGACCTCTACTATGGTCATGTTCTATACTCACTCATGGTAGCTCCACTTGTTCACTGCTTCCTACGGAGTGGTCCCTATGTGTGCAGAAAGAGGAAGCACTCCAGCTCTGGTTGACTCAGGAGGTCTTGCAGGGGCCATGGTCTGGGAACATCTTTGCCTGATGTTATTATTGGCATACCTAGTGTGTATCATATGGTCCAAGCATTGCAGTGGTGTGCTGTCAGCTATTACTGAAATGCTGCTATTTATCATATGTCTGAACATTAATAGGACATAAAGAAAGCCCAAGTGTCACTTTGATAGTGACAGTTATTAAAAGATAATTTTAAGAACTTCTTTGGGTCATTATAACATTACAATATTTTGGTTCAGAGCTGTTAGCAAGCACCAACATAGAATGGATCAAATTCTCTGTTCTCTTATTTGCCTTTGTTTAAATATACCTGGATAATTGTGATTTCTCTGTATCAGTTCAAAACTTCAATTGTGATTGATCTGCATAAATCAGTTGTGTTTTCAGAATTTCAAACTAATGTTGGCTGCTGCACCCCTTTTAAAAGTCAAGTGTCTAAGAGGCTTGTGGTAGGAGCTGGTTACTCTGTTAACTGCACTTTGGCGGGTGGGTTAAGTTTCATAAGTCTTAAACAAAGGAACCCAAAAGTTGTAAGGTGAAACACCAATGATGGAGTCATTCCTATACCACTTTTAAAGTAAGGATATTAAGAGACTGGGGATGAATGATAAGGAAATGAATGGAGCTGTTGGTGGCCACTTTGAGTGATTTTCTATCCTTTACTCACTATGGTACAGGTCTATAACTATTTTCAAAAGTTTAATAAGAATTTTCTTTTGTTGATGCTGTCCTCATTAGGAGGTGGTGGCACATCAACAAATGCAGGGTACTTGATGTGGTAAACACTCTGTATGTGTATCTTAAAATGTATTTTGTTATTATTGGTATAATTATTATTATTGTGCATAGACTGTTCAGGAGTGCATATGGAGAGGGTGGTATGTGATGACAAAGGAAAGACTATCTAACTTATGGCATTTTTAACAATGAAGGAAAACAATTTTTATACATTTTGACTTTGTGATTGTTTTTCACTTTCTCAGACTGTGAATCTATTATGCCTATAATTACTATTCTGTACCAATCATGGAGCATCAGAGTTATGCCGTGTATGTATTATGATAGAACTCTACCTTCCTTTAAGACAGACGTTACCAAAAGAACAGATTCATTGTCCAAGTCCACTACAGCTCCAGAATTTAGTTTATCCTTGAGTGTTCTATGTGATTTCATAATGACTGATTTTCCAAAGAAACCCTTTGTGAGGGGCCCATTTTGATTCACAAAGGGAAGCATATCCTGTGGGGAAAAAAGGAAAGAAGAGTACATGGCACTTCCTATTCACAAGCCTGAAAAAAAAAAACTTGCTTCAGTTTTAAACATGAGAACTGTAGTGTGTGTATCATTATGTCAGAGCTAAAGAATGGAATCATTTTACATTTATTGGCATAGCTATATTTTCTCCTCATTGATCCAATCTATATTCATACACTTATGCATTCTAAATCAGATTTTCCTTTCCCATTAATTTATACTTTGAAATGACACTTTTCTGTGTCAAGGAATCTGTTGAGGCAGATATCCTGCTCTGATTATTCCCTAATATGGATTCTCTTCCCCAAGTCTAGAGATCTTTTCACCATGCTCATTTTCCACCACTTGTCTCCTCTTTAATTGACAATATGCCCCATTCCTGCTTCTTGATTTCATAGGCTCTATGAAACTAGGTTGAAAACCTATCTCCTTCCTGAAGTCTTCTCTGATTATGTTTTTCTTCTTGGCAGTTTTTTCTTTGCTTTTGCTCCATTCTTTATGCTCTCTGCTTGTAATGTGACAAGATAATAACTATTGTAACCAGAGAACTCAGGGATTTGTATTTAACATGTAGCTTATTTGCTGTGCGATCTTAGGGCACAATATACAACTTTATTCAAGCTTTTTAAAAAAAGAATTTGTGAATTAGGGACAATGATAATCACAGCCACCCCCTAAAATTTTTGGGAAAGAAGTAAGGTCTGTGGTGGTATCCAGCATGTACCTGAAATGACACATTCCTTCACATCAGGTATAAAATTCCCTATTTCTAGTATAGTGCTTGATGAGATATGAGACACTCCATGTTACCACTGACTATTTAGTGCATTTACTTGAAATAACACAGGTCAATCTCTGAGACTTTAATTTGATACAGTCTGTTAAGATAAGAGGGTTAATATATGCCAAGAGATACATTTCTATGCCTAAATACTTGAAGTATAAATAAAACACATGTGAGATATTTTGAACTGTAAGCTTGAGTAGTCTCAGGTCAACATGTAAGCAAAGGAGATTCGACACTTGCATGGAGTTCAAGGAAGAAGCTAAAGGGAGAATGTGAGGGGAGGTGAAGCCACAGAGATTCATTCACACAGAGACTATTCTGATTTATGCAAGCAAGTGTATGTGAGTCTTTGCTGAAGCCGAGTATTTTTCCCTCTTGTGTTTGTCTTATGATCCTGCAATACACCTAAATCCAATTTTCATTGCTTGAAATAACATTGACAAATTTCTGCCAAACTAGGATTAACTAATGATTTCTCCATTTAATGGTGAGATTTGGATGAGACCACTTGACTCCTCAGAATTCTGTCTCCTTAAGGGGATTATGGAAGAGCAAAACAAAACCTACTAGAAAAGGGGTTGTCAGGTTGTCATTTTCGCAAACATCACTGAGAGGAATGCCAAAGAGCTGTTCAGGTTTTGGGGCTGGTGGAGCCTCTTCACTCTGGAGGCTGAGATGCCCAGTGCCCAGTTTATCATCGACCATCTTCTTGCAAGTGTTGGATTGCTGACAAAAGGCCCAGTTCATTATCGACCATCTCCTCTTAACCATCTTCTGATCTGATTCTTTAAAACTTGAGATTATTACATGTGTCATTTAATTGACCTAACTTTATTTCTACCTCAATAAGTCTCTAAAAATGAACGAGTTCTGTTCTGAGAGCACATTGGAAGTCCAAATGGTACATACACCCAAGATAGATAGCTTAGGTACCCAGCTAACATAATCAGCTATTTAGTACTGTAAGGGAATAAATTATGGAAATGTTCACACAAATAATACATAAAGAAAACATACATACAAAAGCACTATCACTTGGAAAGGATTAATATGAATGACCATGTACATCAGACACGTGAACTAACTTACATGATTGGACATGTGAACACATATTTGCATCCTTGAAAGTTTGCAACTTGAAGGTTCATATGTAGGGGATTTACTGTACTTTCTTTTTACAGTATGTTTGTTGCAATGGCCAGAAGAGAGAGATATGGAATCATGGGCTGTGCAGAAGTGCCCACATTATGACATTGGCTAATTGCATTCTTGTGGTATTAATGTGTTCTTGCCCGTGTCCTGCAGACTGATGCTAAACCAGGAGGTTTGGATAAACATATATTCCATTTTTCTAGTATAAATCTTTCCTCAATAGTGCTGTCTACCACCTGTTGCATTCTATCATGAGGTACTTAACATCTAGCTGTACAAATTTCCTGATGCTAAGTACGATAGTGAATTCAGGAGTCATGTACCATTTTAAGAGCTAAAAATATTCAAGTGTGGTGGAGCACATTGGTAATTCTAGATATTTAGGAGGCTGAGGTGGGGAGACCCATTGAGACCAGGAGTTCTGGGACTTCAGTAAGCTAAATCAAGCAGAGTTTAGTAATTATCCAATTTTATGGTAAGTCTCCTGCTACCCAGATTTCCTGTTTGTCTTTCAAAGTGCCTAACCATGATCAGCTTTCTCCCTTCAAAGGGAACTTCAGCATACAGTCCATCTGGCTTTATTTTTCAGTCAACCCAGGGCTTCTTTTTTCTGAAGGATGCAGCTCTCTGGTAGCTCTGTGGATGATTTGACTCCACTTTCTCTAGTCAGTCCTTGGTTGTGTGGTAAGACCCCAGGTCACTTTGTTCCTTGTGACACCCTGCCAACCTTCCCAGAAGTGGTTTTTATTTATGCAACATCCTTGTCAAAGGAATGCTAAAGAAGAGCTTTTCACAGAATAATTAATCATGAATAAAAACCGAGCTCCCAGTTCCAACTGTTCTGCTGTGAGTATTTTAATATTTCCTTTAAAAACCTACTTCTACTAAATTCTGAAAGATTCAATAATGGAACTGAGTTTAGAAATATAAACAGGTTAGGCCAGGCTCGGTGGCTCAGCCTGTAATCCTGTGCTTTGGGAGGCTGAGGTGAGTGAATTGCCTGAGCCCGCGGAATCGAGACCTGCCTGGAAAACTTGGCGAGACCTCATCTCTACAATAAATTTAAAAAATTAACCGGGCATGGTAGCGCATGCCTATAGTTCCAGCTAGTTGGAAGGCTGAGGCAGAAGGATCGCCGGAGCCCAGCAAGTTGAGGCTGCAGTGGCCAGAAGCATGCCACTGCACTCCAGTCTGGGTGACGGAGTGAGACTCCAACTCAAAAAAAAAAAGAAAGATAAACAGGTGCACAACATTTATCCACTTGGCTTCTCTGAGAGGTTGAACGCATCACCAAGTACACTCAGGTAGTAGCAATGCTCATTGTGCTGGATCAGAGAGGACAAGATGGGCTCCTGGTTCTCCCTCTTGGTTGGACAAGTTACTCAAAACTCTTTGAGCTTCACTTTGCTCCACTCTGATGTAATGATTACTCAATGAAGTGAGTAATATAATGTGCTAGTCAGGAAAAAGAATTGTTGATAGCAGTACTGATAAAGTAATTATCCCTCACTCGGATGATCTAAGGCATCCTAGACGTCAGTCTCCTTCCCTCAAAACAGATTCTACTCCCTCCCCTTCATCAATTGGTTTGGCATCCTCCAGGAGGTATGCAGTCCTTTCACCTATTTGAAAGGAGATAAGGAAGAAAGCAAATACATTCTTAAATCCAGCAGGACACTCTGTATGTCAGCATGTATGCATTAACAGATAAGTTGAGTCACCATACATTGCTTGATATCCTTACTCTTAACATGATTTTGTTTCTAACCTATCCAAATATATTCCGTTTTTTATCTTTAATAAGAGCATATAATTAAGAAGAATGATCTATCCCTTTATATAAATCTATACACCTAATAACAAAGTCAGAGAGCAAAGTAGACATTGAGTCTTGTACTTTCAGTTTCAGGCTTAGTTGTACATTTTGTCATGTACATTATTTTGTATGAGGTCATGTTGCTTCTCTAAACAATAAAAACATATCTATTGTCATAAAAAATATGGGGTGATTAAGCAAACTAACTTTATTGGAATCTAGCCTTTCTTAAACAGCTCTGAAATGATCTGTTAGTGGTTTTCTTATGCTCAAATAAGGGTATGAATATTAAAAATAAAATTTTTGAAACTTTGTGCTTATGAAATAGCATCATAACAATAAAAATACTTTAAGTAGAAATTCCATTCTTGCCAAATATTTCTCAAATTATAATAGTACATTTTCTTCAATGACAGTAAAATTAATGGGAGAGTACAATAATGGTACTAGAAAATATGGCAAAGAAGGAAGATTCAAAAGCCTCTACCAAAAATGTCAGGTCCAGTTCTAGTCTAGATCCAGATCTGAAGAAGACTTGGAAAGAAAGCTTGGTTGGGGGGGATGGGTAAGATTGTGAGTTCAATACAGGCTAGAACTCCATGGGTGCTTCAACCCCATTCCAGAACAGATTTCAGTTCAATGCTATAACTCTGGTCCTCACTAGATCTTTCATCCAGGTGTGTGTAAGTCATGCAGCCATTTGATCAGTTTCTGCTTGGTCCCAGATACTGAGCAAAACCCTGGGAGAAGAAAGATATGAGTTCCCAGGCCTTCAGAAGTCATAATCTAATGAGACACACAGAGTGCAAACACATAATTATATGTGTACAGTGTTCTAGGGGTACAGAAAAGGGAACATCTTCCAACTTTGAGTCACCATACATTGCTTGATATCCTTGAAGAATGAAAAGAATCTTCCTAAGAGTGAGTTTGGTCTTGATTATGACCTTGGAGGTTTCTCTGAGCCTGATTCTGGGCAGGCAGAAGATCCCTGTCTACACTGTCAGCCTCTGCACAGATGAATATCTCTGTGTCATGTATTTTGTTTTTAGAAATGTAGACAAGTTGAGAGAAGGCACTTGTAGGAAGGAAAGGAACTCACCGCTTTCCTGCTGGCCTTTAGGCAGGTGCCTGGGCTTCAGGATGAACCGGCCTTGCATGTCTAGGGATGGCTGCTCTTGGATGGGCTCCTGGAGGGTAGAAGGAGAGGTGGAGTTCTCTCAAAGAAGCCCAGTGGCTTGAAGGAGGCTCATGTAAATTTTATAGGGATGTTAATGTCCTATGTGGAGAAAAATGTAAATATAGATTTAAGCTGATGGTAAGGCATGTGATCCAACCGACCTTACTATGAGTGAGCACATGTCACTGGTTCATGCTGTAGTTCTTGGGGGCTTCTGGAGTAAAGAAGGCTGTGTCTTCTTGAGTGAGAACATGTGCACTCTCACTGGGAAGACCCTACATAAAACAGAATTTAAACAAGAAAAAAATGCAAACACATTGCTTTGCTTGGAATTTATATACCCATTTTTTGCATTGCACAAAGGTGACTCTTGCTATGTTTTCCATCTGACAATATTTAAGATATTCTCATTTATGTTTTGCTAAAGTAGATTTTTACATATTAGGCAAATTACTTGACCTCTCTAGCCTTACATTCCTCATTTTAAATACTCTTCCTAACACATAGACTTATTAAAAGGATAAAGGTAAATATATTAATAAAAATTGGTATTTATTGCTTATTTTTTCTTTATTTTTGTCTTCTTTTAAAATTTAATTTAATTTTTTAAAAGCAAGATTTATTTAGAGGATAGAGAAGGTCCCACAGTGGGAGGAGACCTGAAGGGGTTGCCTCTTCTTTTTAAACTTTAAAGATGTGGGGTACAATTCAGGATTAGGTATAAATTATTAAATAATCTATCCATGTCATGAATCTCTCTGCTAACTATTCTCTCCTGCATAATATCAGCTGCACAGCAATTTCACTTCCCTTTGTTAATTCTGTAGTTAGGTTTCCTCAAAAGCAGTGGGGCATTTGCCTTTGTGCTTCTGTCCCAGTGCTGCCCTCCTGAGGGGTGGGGATGGGGGGTCCTCCTATGTATCTAGCCAAGGGAAGGCTACAGGTTGTTGGAAACTCAGAAGAAACATGAAAAACATTGTTTATAGAATGGAAAACCACAATGCAAGCATCAGTTGTTGATTGCCAAAAGATTTGCTTTGCTCTTTCATGCATTAAATTGCTTCCTCTCTGTGGAAGATGTGCTACAGGTGGATTTTAGTTTTCAAGAATCGTGTAACAGTCCTCCTTCTTCCATTTCTGAATGATCACCATATGGAACTGGTAAGCTCTTACCATTCCTTTCATCTAGCAGAGATGTCATACTCTGCTCAGGTCAAGAATTAAAACCATTTCCATTTTCTATGGCAAAAGAGTTTCCATGGCAGCAATACACTAAAAACAAATCAAGACCATCAGGAGTCGATCCACAATTGAAAACTGAGAGCACATTATGCATTCAGAATGGTTCCCAAGGGCCATCTTGAGTGACAAACTATCAGAATTCTTTAGTGCTAGCCACAATAAGTGAAGCAGCTCTCAGTTTAAAAGTTGTCCATCATCTAGACAGCACTTTTTCTAAATTAATGCACTTTATTACAATAAATATATTTCCAGTATTGGTTTGCTTTTTTGCTACTTTATTGCTAAGATGTTTTACAAAGATGGCAACATTAAGTAGAAAAAATATGACCATGAAATGAATGGGTAGATTTTGTCCTCAGCTATGTACTTGGAGACACTCTGGATTATAAACTAGTATGTATATAACATAGAAAAAAAACCTGGCATTTCAGAGTTTCTAGATCACTTGAAAGTATCCTGAATTACATAATAATGGCCTCATAGGATTGTTGCTAATGTTTAAAAAAAGATAATGTAAATAAGAAGAGATACCCTACCATGACTTCTAGCAGAAAACACCACCATCACTGTGCCACATGGTCTGCTACAGATCCTATCCCCACCTCTTATTTTAATCACTCTGTCTCTATTAACAACACTGAGCAAACTTGCTGATCCAATAATTATTGTTTCTTAGCTAAAATTGTTCTAATAATTATTTTAGGAGAAGTATAACCTAGATATAACCTCAAGAACAAACACTAGAAAACTCTAAGAAATGGCAAGGTATGGGTTGATCCATCAGGGAAGACTTCAGTACTCTGAATGTTATTATCTCATGATCTATCTTTATGATCTTGAGAAAAATTCATTAAGGCAGGTGTTAAATAAATATTTAAACTTGAATTCAGAGGCATGACTGAATTTTAGAAGATCCTCACAAAATAAAGGCTACCTAGTAGTTAGAAAATGACACAGATGCCCTCAATACTGGAATCTGAAAATAAGTAAACAGGACAAAAAGAAATTCTAATCCATTTTCATTTCATAACAAACAATGCATTTTTTCAAGAAAACTGTTTGTCAAGGAAGAAATTCAACAGGAAAAATTCCTTCTGTTTTCCTAACTAGATCATGTTTTGCTGAATAGAGATATTATCAGGTACGTGGAATAGAGTAAGGACTTGGCAATTATTTATTAAGTATATGAATAAATATTGCATAACATTTTGACTTTTAAGAGTGTTTAAGCTTAAAAACACACAATCAATACTTTGAGACTTAAGAGTTAAAATTTTGAAGCAAATCAATCTCATTTTAGACTTTTCTTGAGACTTACCAATGAGAGGGAATGGGGCCTCTTTTTTGCCAGAACTGACCCACAGGTGGTAATATTTCTCAGAGCCCTTGGAAATAAAATAACTAAGCATTACAACAAATCTTTCACAGTAAATACTTTAAGAACACATGTCCTCAGTGTTTCTATGTTTTCAAAAGAAAAAACAAAAGCATTAGGACCAATGGAAATGCTTTATAATCCACTATGGTCACCATTTTTGCATGGACCGTGCTAATTTCAGTAATTCCTGTTCTCCACCCAGCATCCAAGACTACCTCAGATTGTGCCTTGTCCCTTCTGTTGGGTCATAGATATATGAAGCCACAGTGCAAGTCAGTCCCCTACTTTCTGAATCACCCATGCAATAAGAAATCACATTTATGCTCCTTCACTAAGAAAGAAAAATCTAATCTGTATAGTCCTGTCTTCTGCTCTCTTCAGACATTTTGGAAAATAAACTTTGCTTTCACATGTCCCTACACAGATGAGTCTGTTCTCCAGAGGGCCATACACCTGCATGACTATGCTTAAGCAAAGTAAAACATTGTATGCTCGGCAACCCTGAGGAAAAGGACACAAGTGCCCAAGAGGCCTTGAGGAGATGCCAGAGTAAAGTCAGCCCATAGGCTTTCACTCAGAAAAACCCCACTGTGGGGAGAGAAGGGACAAGGACTCTAACTTGGAGAATGGGACACATGCAGGAAATAATTATCTCCAGTTGAATTATTGCCCTGCAATACTGGAAATCCCACTTGAAACAAACAAATCTAAATTTATATATAGACTCTGCTAAATTAGTTTAAAGAGTCCTTCAGGACAGGCAAAAGCAAAAATATGTTTTAAATGGAGTTCTTGGTGACAAGTAATGTGATTGTCCTTTGTTCCTGATCAAAATCATAGCCTTGTCTTTAAGGAGTTTCCCAGGTGTGAATACTGTCACTCTCACACACAGCTCAAAATTGTATTGCAAATAGGAAGCAAGACCTAAGAAAAAAATGGTAAGATAAGTGTTGAAAAATTATTTTGGAACCATCTAAATCATACATATATAGCCAAATCACCTCAATTCTTCATTAAAATAGAATTTTTTTGTTGTCTGGTGAGATTAATCAATTTTTTAAAATTACAGATTTGAAATAAAAGTTGCTGTATTTTATTTAAATCATTCTTCCCATCCTACTAGTAAAACCACTCTCTCTCCTCCAATATTTAATTTTCATTCAGGGCAGCTATATCTTACAGGCTAGCAAGCACTGCAGAAGTGTCTACTTTTTTTAGTTCATATAAATCAAATTTTATTTTTTAAATGTTATTAAATTCCACTAATACAAAAATAATGAATTTCTTGTGCCAAATTCTGGTTGCACCACATTTTTAAAGGACTTTAATTATAATTCAGTCAAACAACATTGAAATACAAAGCTTGGATGCCATGTCATAACAGCAAGAAAGTTTCACATTATTGGGAGTATTATGTTAAGGAGTCGTGCTACACAAGGGCTTCCCTTCCTTCAGCTTCTGTCCATCTGAATGTTACTTTCTTCAATAAAATTCTCAATTAAGTGGACTTCCCTCTTTTCTCTTATGCAACCCTCATTCTTATCCTCAAATATACCCACCTCCCCCACCAAAAAATAAACTCAACAATTTACACAGATCCTTCAAAACATAAAGGAACAGATACTTAAAAGCAAATCGGGATGAAAGTAATGTGCACAAAAATGCCCCCCAATCCACTGACTCATTCAAACCTTGTCTTTTTCTTTACCAATTCATTAGATGCATCAGCTATCTCATTCCCAGGACCAGCTTCGGGGTAATGGCTTCTAGCCAGGTGTTTTTTATGTCAAAATTTGTGAAAGATGTCCTTCAGGACTAAGATTGAGTCCTTGGTTGATCATTAGGGTAAGAACATATGAGAGGTGAGAAACTAGAAAATAAGATGTTCAAAGAACAGTGCAGTAGAGGAGGTTGGAACTTTCTTATGAGGAATTTTTAAAAACTGTTATTGTATATGTATATAATATATACAATAAAAATTCATGTTGTTATTAGCATTCTAAAATGATAGCCCACTTTTATTATGCTATTATTTTCATTTCACACAAAATGCAACATGAGAATACAAGAAAGCACCTGCATATAAACTCATATTATAACCTAAATGTGGGGGGATAAAATATGACTTTGATGTATCTCATAACAAGCTGTCTTATGATGGAAGGTTCAAGATACAAAACACGTGTGTGTATACATATCCATATATCTGAATATACGTGAATGCAAAAATCAAAGTTTTTTTAAGTTTATTTTTTTCCAAGTTGGTTTTTAACTGAAATTGGCTTGTAGGTAACTTACAGTTATTCCTAGCATTGGTAGTACCTTGTTAACTATGTCATTTGCTGTGTCTGAATTTGTTACTGTCACAGTTACAGACTAAAAGAGAAATAAGAAATTCTGCTATAAATTAACATTTCCAATGCATATGATAACATAATTATTGTCAAATTATTATCCATAGTCTAAAAGCAAAGCTTGCTTCCAGGTAAAGCACAGGTAGAACATGAATCCTTAATTCATTTTCATTCCTTTGTATTACATGAAGCCAGCAAAAAGAATTTCAGTAAAACATATATTTCTCTTAAAATAAAATATTTCTGGCACTCAAAATTTAACTATTGAGGCAAGAAGAGAAAAACTGGGAATTTAGAGAAGGCACAGGGCTGGGCTAGTACTCAGCATCATGAGGCTAACTGCCAAAGAGGGGAACATAATATCAATAAGTGTATCCAATCTCAAATTAGGCAAAGTTGGGACCAAAGGGAGGGCCGAACTTTACCTGTACAATGACCACATATGCACCTAACCCTGAATTGACCCCACTACTTTAAAATAGAAACACAGGTTTTAAAAAATGAAGTAGTTTTAAAGGGAGGAGATGGAGCCTTTCCCTTCCTTCCTGGTTTTGTTTTTATCACATGGCTTTATTTCTTTGCACATCACACACTCACTTCTAGTAAAATCAAAATAGAAACCGATTATGAAAGACATTTTTTAAACCACTATGCAGTGAGTACTTCATGTCAGGCATCATGGCTACTAAGATCTATATTGTTGGAATCGATTGAGATAATTAAATTAAAATGTTAGAAATTTAAATTTAATTCCCAACTCTCCCACTGAATAGGGTTTCTGTAATAGCTCTCTAAACAACTCAGATTGAGAAACTGCTGCATAAAATTAGGAGACAATTTTCAGAAAATAAACGGAAAGAATTAATAGAATACTGAGATGATAGCTATTAACTCTAAATTTCAAAAGACATTATTTTAAAATAAGACAATATGTAACCAAGAATATTTGTTATGCATATAGGTCTTGTAATAAATCCACAGTGAGGGCTGTGTCTGCTGATAAACCTGCTTCAAAAGGACAAATAAACAGCACAAGTCAATACCCATGGACCTTAAAAATGAAGCAAAAAAAAAAAAAAACCCTCTTAAGATGTATTACTTTCCCTTTCACTGTACCCTTTTTCTTATTGACTGATTAACATGACTCATGGCCCTGGAAGTTAATTTTATTTTTATAAACAAAGACATCTTAAATTTATTTATTTCAAACTGTGCTGCTCATAACCCCAAGAACTATGAAAAAGTATCTCAGAACACAACAGTAGGGCTCAGAACAAACATACTCAGCGTTGTTAGAAACTTCTCATGTTCAAGTGTCTAGAAGGGTGCAAACACTGGGCTTTAACTAGGGATTTAATTAGAAGTAAGGATTCTGCTATTTTTAGATAATCTCTGAAGGTCCTTCCATATAAATTAAAAACTCTACCATAAAGTTTTTTGTAAAGTTAAAAAAAAGAAAAAATCTTTTGAAAGAATAGTATTCCTGCCTTTCTTTATGTGGTTTATAGGACAATGAACTTTCATTGTATAAGGAGCATATTAAGTTCAAAATAATAATTATAAGGACACATGTATTTCTCCCTGATGTTGTTCTCCTTGTAGACAAAACAGATAAACTTCAGTATAAACAAGTAACTCTAAAATATAAAATTATCAAATAATTTTTAAAAATGGAAATGCAACTTTTTTCCACATGATACAAAGTGTTTCTTGATAGATGACGAACTAGGAAAATGTGACCAATTATCAGGTGAGGCCAACTTTAAGATGCATCATCTGGATGTTCAAATTATGAGACAAAAAGCAACTATTATAATTAGGTTCAATTAGGTAAAGGAAAATAAGCTCCTAGGAAACACACTCTCAGCATAGACAAAAATATTTAAAATGTAAATTTTAGATCTGCGAAATAGCTGAAAAAAATTTTCTGGATGGGAAAAGTAGCATAATTGAGATGACAAATGAAATAGTGAATTTGAATATAAATTAACAGAAAGTATCCAGTCTGAACAAGAAGAAAAAAATGATTGAAAAAAAGTAACACAGCCTGAGGGACCTGTGGACAATATCAACAGGTTTAATAACTGCATCTTATCACTCATATGTGGAAGCTAAATAAAAAAGTTGATCTTACAGAAGTAAAAAGGATATCAGAGTTTGCTGGAGGCTGGTAAGGGTGAGGGGAAAGGAGGGATAGGGAGAGATTTGTTAAAGAACACAAAATTACAGCTAGACAGGAGAAATAAGTCCTAGTGCTTTATAGCACTGTAGGAGAACTATAGTTAGCAAAAAGTATATTTCCAAATAACTAGAAGTGAGGAGACTGAGTGTCCCCAGCACAGTTTGAGATGATGAATATGCTAATTACACTTATCTGATCATTATAGACTGTAGGTATCAAAACATTAGTGTGTACCCCGTAAATATGTGCAATTATGTGTCAATTAAAAATAAACCTTACTAAGTTTGAAGGTACATGTAACTGGAATCCCAGAATGTGAGAAAAGAGAAAATGGGGATAAAAAGAAGTCTTGAATGGCTAAAATGTTCCCAAGTTTGACAAAAGATAAAAATTTATAAGTTCAAGAAGTTCAGAAAATGTCAAACAGAATAGATTCAATGAAAATCATGCTTTGACACATCATAGTCAAACTGCTAAAAGCCAAACATAAAGAGACAATCTCAGAATCAGTCAAAATAAAAAATCACAGAGAGAGGACCAATGTTGAATGATCACAGACTACTCATAAGAAAGTGCAGAGACAAAAAACAAACAAAAATAAAGAACAGTGAAATATCTTTGAAATGCTGAAAAGAAAACATTGTTAAACAAAATTCTATATTTGGTGATAATGTCTTTCAAGTGTATAGGTGAGATTAAAACATTTTTAGATGAAAGAAACTAAGAAAATGTGTTGATACCAGATCTACACTACAAGAAATAGTAAGAAAAGTTTCCATAGGATGAAATAAAACAGTATTAGAGGAAAACTTGGAGCATTCACAATATTAGGCAAATGTCTTTCTTGTAAATTATACCTAAGTAAAGTTGTTTCTTTAAATATTGGGGAGGTCTGGGTGCTCATACCTGTAATCCATCACTTTGTGAGGTTGAGGTGGGAGGAATGCTTGAGCCCAGCACTTCAAGACCACCCTGGGAAACAGTGAGAACTTGCCTCAACAACAACAAGTTCACTAGGCATGGTGGTGAGTGCCTGTGGTTCCAGTTACTCTGGAGCCTGAGGTGGAATGATGGTTATACCCAGGAGGTTGAGACTGCAGTGAGCCATGATTATGATGCTGCATTCCAGCCTGAATGACAGAGTGAGACCCTGACTTAAACATAAATAAATAACATTTCAGAAAAATTGCCCATGAAAAATTTGGAATTTAAGCCTTTGCCACAACTGAACTCAAAGCAGGCAGACAAGAGAGTGCTTTTCTACAGAAGAACTCTCTAGTCTTATCCTCCTCAAGAAATGAATACTTCTGATACTTGAAACTAGGGCAGAATATTTGCCTGACTTTGGCTATTGAACAGGATTTAACTTTTTACAACTCCCCCTTTGTTTAACCTTCTATATATACTATTGTGATTGACCTAGAGCTGTTTTAAAAACAAGGTGCCATAAAAAATATGTAGAATACCCTGCTCATCATTATGAACACATAGCAACTGCACTACAATTCAGATATCAATATTTGCACAATGAAAGCTAAAGGTTTGGGTTTTTTTCCCAAAAGAAGAAATAAGGCAGATACATCACTTAAAAGTGTTATTCCTCTTAGCTCAATTCAATCCCAACATTCTTTGGAATGAAAAAACTTCAAAACTGCTCTGTATTTGATATAACAACTAAATGCAATATCTGACTCCAGAGTGAATCCTGTGCAGGAAAGGAAACATACTTGGGGCCAACTGACAAAACTGGATCACTAATAGATTAAAATATGATATCAATGTTAAATTTACTTAAGTTGCTAACCAAGTGGTGGTTATAAAAAGAGTAACTTTATTCTTAGGAAATGTGTGTTTAAAAAAAAAAGCCATGGTGTATATAACTTCAAAAGTAGGTATATACATAACACATTTATGGAGGAAGAAAGACACAGAGGCAGAATAAAAATAACTGATAAAGCAATGTGGTAATCTGTTATTGGACAGATAAATCTGGAAAAGGGTATAGAGTTGTGTTAATATTTTGTACTTTTCTGTATGTTTGCAATTATTTCCAAATAAATGAAAACACTTTAAAATAAAATAAATGAGCTTTTAAAAGAACATTAGAAACCACCATAATCACTTTGTATGTAAGTAGAGACAACTGGAAAAAAAATAGTTTAATTCTAATGAGAAATATCAGCTTGTAGAAATCACTTTATTACAACAAATCAACTAGAGTTGATGGACATTGAACATGCAATATTCCCTTCAAGCTTAAGCACTGTAATTAACATGGATCATTGTGTCTTCACACTGCCTAGAATTTACTTTTTATACTTACAAACACACATATGCATACATAAGCAAACACTTTTCCACATGATACTTTATTTTATTTTTAAAAATTTACACAGTACTTTCTAAATGCTCTTTCTCTCTCTTCTTCCTTTATCTCTGCTACCCTCCCCCATCTCTATCATCTCTCCATTTCTATCTCTATCTCTCTTTCATTCTGCCTAAGTCAGAAACTTGTAATTTAATTTTTGGTCTTAAAATCACTTACATAGACATATTTCTTGCAGTCCCTAGTGAAGAATTGAAGGGTAATGCTCTCTGAATGATCATTTTCTTATTTTCTTTAGCTAAAGTGATGTACCTAATCAAATTCAATAATAAACCAAAATGAAGTAGGAGGAATTAGCCAGTGGCTTATTTTCCCATGAATCTATGTTGCTAATATTTTAATATACTTTATATTATTTTAAAAATATATCTATATCTATATATCTATATATATATATATATTCAGCAAGATCAAATTTTGGGTTGGAAAAACATGGAAACTATTTCAGAAAAATAAGGTATGACCCAGAAAATAAGAGGTTGCTTGTAATATAAGATTTGGGCCACCGATCTGGTCCTCAAGCACTCCTGCCTGGATTGGAAGATGCAGGACCTTCCTGGGTTTAAGAGTAGAAAGTGGCAGCTGCTTTGAGAATTGTTCCGTAGAGCACAGCGGTTTGATCATAGCTCACTGCAGCCTCTACAGTCTTGAACTCCTGGCTTCAAATAATCCTCCTTCCTCAGCCTTCCAAACAGCTAGGATTACAGGTATTAGTTACCATGCTTGGCTTGGAAATTTTAATACATATCTCAAGAGTAATGTTAGCTCCAATCCAAATGGTGGGGGTGGGAGAAGATAAATGATTATCAAAGCTTTCTCAAAAATAAAAAAACATGCAAAAGAGAAATAGTTTGGAGGCACTGCTTTGCAAAGATTTGCATTCTTTTATCATAAATCAAATATTTAAATATGCATTCTGAAAAATACCTCTGAAGGGAAGAGCACCATTGTTCCTTTACTTCTGAAGAACTGTAATTTTAAAAATGGGAGAAAAATTAAACTACACATAAAACATTTATACTAATGGTTTTTGTTGTTGTTGTTGTTTTGAGTTGGAGTCTCACTCTGTCACCCAGACTGGAGTGCAGTGGCTGCTCCCGGCCACTGCAGCCTCGAACTGCTGGGCTCAGGTGATCCTTCCACCTCAGCCTTCCGAGTAGCCAGAATTACAGGCACGCGCTACCATGCCCAGCTGATTTTTTGATTTACTGTAGAGATGAGGTCTCGCCAAGTTGCCCAAGTGGGTCTCAAACCCACGGGCTCAGGCAATCCACTCACCTCAGCCTCCCAAAGCACGGGATTACAGGCTGAGCCACCGAGCCTGGCTTATACTAATGTTTTAAGACAGTTATTCCAGATTAAAATATCAGCAGTTAGCTGGTACTGATGTGGATGCATGTGCCAATTGTCCCTTCCCCATCCCCCAGATAGGGCCTTAAGGATGGGACCTGCTCTTTCACAGACAGTATTACAACAATGGGAAGAAGATCTCAGAGTGGAAGAGAGGCTGGTTTAAAACCTAAACACTCAATTGCAACTATATGATACAAGCTATGTGATCACAGGAAATTCAAATGACTGCACCAAGCTTCAGTTTCTACAACTGAAAAGGGGACTACTTGTAGCTTGAAGTGCTATGCAAACATAAAGAATATTATTGTTCAGACTGAATCATACTTAAGAAATCTTACATTTGGATGGAACTTTCTTGGCCCCCAAACAATAATTTTTTTAGAGGAAAAAATCCCATGATATTTTATTTTATTATACAAATAGCAATATTGCAATACACTAAATTCGTTCCTAGAAAACATATTCTTCATTGTTATAATCCTCTGATCAAGATAAACTCACCTACTGCATACTGATGAGTAATATTTTCTCCCCTATTTCACTGCAGCATTTAATATCCAAATTGAAAATGTCCTACGGATCATTCATACATAAATTTATCACTGACTACTTTTTTTATGTAGCAAGTTACATGTAACATAAAATTCACCCTAGTAACATTTTCATTACTTCCAAAGCAAACCCTATGTTCATTAAGCAAGTCACCTCCTCCCCCCTCCACTCATCCCCAGCACTTATACCACATTTTGTTTATCTATTCATCAGTTAATAAAAACGTGGCTTGCTTCCACTTTTCAGATATTATAAACAATGCTGCTATAAACATTTGTACACACATTTTTATGTGGCTGCATAGCTTTCTTTTCTTGGGTCTATACCTGTGGATGCAATTTCTGAGTCAAATGGTAATTCTATGTTGAACTTATGGAACCACCAAATTTTCTGCAGGGACTGCCACACTTTATAAATCTACCAATAATATCTTTCCCACTCCCATGTCTACACCACCTCAGGATCTGAAGAGTGGGCCACCTACTGGCCCCCACCTGGATTGGTACATGAATATCATGTCTGATTACTCATGCCAATTTACAGAAGAGTAATAGAAGCAAATAGTAAAAGAACTAAGTGTCAGGCATTCTCATAAATCAAATCTTTGTTTTGGATTGTCACCTCTCTATAGATACTAAATATGATAATCTGCTACACAACAATCCAAGCAACCCAGTATGGGATGGTATGATTGACCTCATTTGGATAATTAAATATTATTTATTTAGGGAATTAATTTGGGAGTATGAAAACAATTTTTTTCAAACTTAATTGGACTAGTGAGTAATACTAACTGCAGTAAAGTAGTGCAATGCCCAGGTGATTCCTGGGCATAGGGGTGGGTGCTGCCAAGGAGGTTCTGCAGCCTTGCTCCCTCAGCCCTCATGCACAGTCCCTAAACAACCACTCCCCAGTAGCTCAAAAAGCCCTGTTGAAAACCACTGCTCAAACCCAAAGGAAATGACTGCAGTCATTCCCCAAACTAATTATTCATTTGCACATATTTGCACACAAAAACCTATCTGGGGAAGGTACAAGGCATTCAATTGCCACCAGGGAGGACAAAAAATGAGTTAATGGCTTTATAGACAACAAATTAAAATGTTTGCCTTTTCAAGAAAGTTCAGGGAAAAATTTAATTACATTTTTCTATCTGTCCTAGAGAATCTGAGGTTAACTGTGTCCTTTCATAGTTAACTTACATAAACTGAGGAACAAGCTGTAGATCTTACCAGAAGGTGGCCACAAAGTTCACCATGGGCCAGCCCAGGAGAAAGGGCTTCCTTGCAGAGGTCTGAGGTTCTCCCTTCTTGTCCACACAGTCGGCTATCCACAAGTTGGTCAGTGGTACTTCATTTTTTATCCTAAAGAATTTTTTATAACTGGAAAGATAATCAAGTAAGATCTCTGTTAGTCTCTCAAATGTGAAAGCAGCTGCGTTTATGGTAAGACACCAGTTCTCCCAGAGTGAAGCATGCCTCATTCCTCTCTATTGCCTGGAAGCACAGCACAGGGGATAGTCAGATGGGCCTTTACAGAGTGTGGCTGAGAAAAGTATGGCCAAGGAAGGCCCTGCTGCACACCTTATTGAGAGCAGCAAATAGCTCTAGACTGACTGGTCTATTGAGTATGGACCAGATTTTGTATTTTTAAAATATTGCTTTTTAAGAGAATTGTTAATTATCCATGTCTTGCTTACTTCAAATACTTTTTGAGGGACTGAATAAAGATTTTAAAGGGCATGATTTACAAAAAAAATTTCTAAAATTGTTACTTAAGAGAGACTAAAGAAAATCATCTTTGACTAGAGGTATGTGAAATACATTTTAACTTTAGTTTTTGTGAGATTTTCTAGTCTTTAATACATACACTATTTTAACTTTTCTTTTTAAGATTTTGTTTATGCCATCTTCCTATAGATTGTGGCTAAAACTGAAAAACTCTAGTCTTCATATTGAACTCAACTTAGAAAACAAAACAAAGCACAACCAGAGCCAACAGGTCTTATACTTAAGGGATGCAAACGCTTCCCATTTATCTCTGGAGAGTCAGAGGGTAAATTATTTTCTGACAATTTCTGCCTAGTCCACCTTGGACCACTAACATACAAACCGCTACCTTTCTTGGCTTAACTTACACATTTAATGCTAAGGTGCACTGAGTTTTAGATAACTGAAGGCCTTATGAAGGATTCTGAGAGAACTGGAGCACAATACTTAGGGACTTCCTACTAGTCAGAACTACTTGTGGAAACACATAGGTAGTTCATGTGAAAATATCCTTCTGACTTCACTGATTCATGTGACAGTTAAAGCTAAAACTCTTCAATGGTTTCAGCTTCAACAGTTTGATGGGAATAATTAAAATGAAAAATTTTCAGGAAGAACACAGGAAGAATAATGAGGATGCAAAGCTTGGGGCACACAGGGTATAAATACAGTGAGAGAAAAGTGCCTTATGATAGAGAATGGCTTCTCTCAACAATTTTTCAACTTATTTTAACCTGTGTCTGTGTCTCTGAAGATTTTAATAAAATACAATCAATTATCAGATAAAATAACTTTCTAGATGGTAACTCTAAAACATTATCAAAGTAAAAAATATATGGCCTATTGAAAATACGAACACATTTGTTTTTTATAGATTGTTAACTTTTCTAACATAGACATCTGTGTGTACAAATACCTAAGATTCTGTATGGAAAGTTCCACAAACATTGAACAGGAAAATTTTACTTCAATAATATTTTCCTTAGTTCAATAAAATGCTAAGATTATCCACTTCCATAAAACCAAACCAAGGAGTTGTCTAAAAGCCCAGAACATACTTTCCACTCTCCTACATCTGTTGAGAACTTATCATGTGTAAAGCAGTCTCTTAGATATTTTATGCACATTATTTCATTTAATCCTTAAATAACTACATCAGGTAGTCTCTGTTTGCCCCATTTTATAGATGAGGAAATTCACAAACTCACAGAGACATTAAGTAAATTGCCCATGCAACAAAGCAAGATATTAACCCAGAAAGCCTAACTTGCAAACCTATGCTCAAAACCACTTAGCATTTACAGATGTTATCAACCATCTAAAGCTCTTACATGGAAGAAAAGTTTTATGATTTACTCTCATCTTTCCTGCCCTCAGCCTTCTTTCTTTCCCCAGAGCCATTAAGCTCACTGATGATACTAATGTTTTAACTTGTGAGGGGATAAATCTCATGACATTATATTAATGCAGCTAAATGCCTCCTTTAAAATATTTAAAATGTATTACCACCCAGCTTTATGCCTCATGGATTCTCCTGGGGTTCGTCTGTGTTTTATCACTGTCAATACTGGCACTATTAGACTATTTCACAGAAAGGAGAAACTATGAATCTGATATAAACTGGCTCCTAGGAGGAGGGGAAGCAGAAGAGAGGAGGAAGAAGGAGGAGGAAAAGAAGAAGGAAAGAGGATGAAAAAGAGGAAGATGACATATACCTGTTTTTACACTGAAGAGAAAAACCTAGTAAACAGTGGGAATTTACAGAATTTTAGGAATATTTCCCTGAAGATAGAGATGTTCCCTTAGGCCCTTTGGAGTGGGGGTCATAGTTTATTCCAAGGCATCTGTTTGTAATTCCACTGATAATGACTTAATAGTCATCTTCATCTTTTGACAAAATTCATTTGCATTTCTCCAGTCTATAGTAACTGTATATGATGGCAGTCATGGCTGAAGAGGGTGTGTGCTAAGTACTGCTTCATCCTTTTTGTACATTCTTCATGGGTCTTCACT
This sequence comes from Tarsius wallacei, assembly GCA_963574415.1. Taxonomy (NCBI): domain Eukaryota; kingdom Metazoa; phylum Chordata; class Mammalia; order Primates; family Tarsiidae; genus Tarsius; species Tarsius wallacei. The sequence continues at coordinate 24,675 of CAUYQG010289695.1, forward strand.
AGTATTACTACCTTAATATCTTTAATTCAGATTCTGTCTTTGAAAAAGTCATGATTTAATTTTTAAAATGTCTTATTTAGCATTCTAATGAATGTCAAGAGTAATCATGAAGGCCTCATCTGACTTTAATTCTTGAGAACAGAAGTTTCTAATGTAGTATAAAATATATGACTAGAACCTCAAAACAATGTTTACTATTAATATCCAGCAAAACTGGAGCAAGTATATGTCTCCATGAAGAAACAAACATTTAAATCCCCTTTATTATTATACATAACCTAAAATTCACCTATGTTGACAAACACAAATGTGGCAATTGGTCGACTTTTTATTCCACTTGAGCTGATTACTGCAGCATCAACCTACAAAGTGAGAATTTCCAGCTGGAGCCTGAAGGTGAGCTGAGGCAGAATAGAGGCTCTATCACCCTACTTCCTTTTAAGGTATAGCTGGAAAAACTAAGCATTCATTTCAGATTACTAATTTGAACAGATTAATTGACTCAAGGCATAACACAATGATCTAATAGTAGGATGTGACAGGGAAGAAATAAGTTTGTTATGCAAAGCGCTATATATTTTTAGTAGTCAATTCTTTATAGTTAAAAAAAAAACCTCTCATATCAATGGTAATCAGGAACATACCCCAATGTTTACTATGGAAATATCTGGCTTGACATGATGACTCATGCCTGTAAATCAGCACTTTGGAAGTCCAAGGTGGAAGGACTGCTTGAGCCCAGTTATTCAAAACCAGCCTAAGCAGCATAGCAAATGTTGTCTCTACAAAAAATGAAAAAAATAGAGGGGCATGGTGGCATGCACCTATAGTCACAGTTACTCTGGAGGCTGAGGTGGGAGGATCACCTAAGCCTAGGAGGTAGAGGCTGCAGAGAGCTGGGATTGTGCCATTGCACACTCCAGCCTGGGTGACAGAGTGAGACCCTGACTTAAAAAAAAAGCACAAAAAACTATAGAAATGTTTGTAGCTGAGTCCCTAAAAACTGTGGTAAAAACTTCTGCAAAGTGGCAGCACTCAGTATTGCTAGTCACCTTCTCAAAAAAAAAAAAAAAAAATCTACGTTTTCTTTATCTCAAGGGGTTTAAGCTTATAAACACAAATACCTTGGATCACTTACACTTTCTAATATTCCCAATGGGTGTAGAATTATATAAAAATAATCTTTCAGAAATGGAGTATCTTGAAAAAGGTCATTATTAAATAAATTGATATAAATTTTGTCACATCATAAAAACCTCCATAAGTGAATGCAAAGAACTATCTCCAAAGCAATATGCAAATAAATAAATAAATAAAACCAAACCAAAAAACAATTTGAACATCCTTTGAGATAATGGGCCAAGCAAAATAATAAAAATTCAGCTCTTAAGTAGGTGCAACTTTGTAGCAGAAAGGGAACATTGTCTTCATACAAAATGTTATTAGTAGAATTATATAAAATCCACTAGGAGGTTAGCAGTATCCAGGACAGTGAATGGCTTCAAGGATAAAAATAATGGTCTACCCCTCCTAAATACTGTCATAATTACAAAAGATAGTGAAAAAAAAGTGAAAGAATAGTGTTCCCCTTATAAAACAAAAGTGAGTCTGCAAGGTCCCAAGAAGCAGAGAATGAACACTGTTGCTTGTTTACTTCCCAGTATGAGCACAACTGGGTACATTGAGTTGTGGGAGAAAGAGCACAATCTTGGGATGAAGACTGGCCTGGACTCAAGTCCCTCCCTGCAACTTCCCAGTGTATAACCTTGAGTCACTTACTGAGCCTTTATGTGCCTCCATATCTAAAATCTGGAGATGATGAAAATACCTGTCTTAAAGGCAATTGGGAAAATTGCATGACAACTGTGATGTTCTTAGCATGGTTCTGAGAATCTCTCCAATAAATTTAATTTCCTATATGTACTTAGCTTGGTTAAA
>CAUYQG010289699.1:0-18075 GCA_963574415.1 Tarsius wallacei
CGTGGTAGCGCACGCCTGTAGTTCCAGCTCCTTGGAAGGCTGAGGCGGAAGGATCGCCGGAGCCCAGCAGGTCGAGGCTGCGGTGGCCAGGAGCGGCCACTGCACTCCAGTCTGGGCGACAGAGTGAGACTCCAACTCAAAAAAAAATAAAAAAAAGAAAGAAAAATTCTCTAAAAGATATGTATTTGCCTGGCATGGTGGCTCACGCCTGTAATCCCAGCACTACAGGAGGCCTAGATGGGAGGATCATTTAAGGCCAGAAGTTCAAGACCAGCATAGGAAACATAGCAGGACTCTGTCTATACAAAAAAAAAAAAAAATAAGCCAGACATTGTGGCACATCTGTAGTCCCAACGGAGGCAGAAGAACTGCTTGAATCCAGAAGGTCAAGGTTGCAGCAAGCTATGATCTGTTCACTGCCCACTGGCTTGGGTAACAGAGCGAGACCCTATCTCTGAAGTAATAAATAAAAATAATAAACAGATATCTATTTACTTTTTTTTCTTCTTTTTTTGAGTTGGAGTCTCACTCTGTCACCCAGGTTGGAGTGCCATGGCATGCTCACAGCCACCGCAGCCTTGACCTGCTGGGCTCAGGCAACACTTCCACCTCAGCCTTCCAGGCTAACTAGTGGCACATGCCACCATGCCCGGCTAATTTTTTTTACTTATTGTAGAGACGAGGTTTAGCCAAGTTGCCCAGGTTGGTCTCCAACCCCTAAGCCCAGGCAATCCTCTCACCTCCACCTCCCAAGTGCTGGGATTACAGCATGAGCCACCACGCCCAGTCTATTTACATATTTATAAAGGGTTTTATTTAAGAAACATATAAAAACATGATAGAACCCTTCATAGGTCACTTTATACAGTAAAACAGGCCATAATAACATACATATTTTTGTAAGCATAAATACTCAGGTACATTAACGACAGTCGCACGGGTATAAGAGTCATGAGCTTGTGAACCATATGCATAAAGAAATAGGCTAGAAGGGGAGCTATATAAACAAACATTACTATGGTTGAAAACTGTGTGTGTCCAGCTTTGTAACTTCGGTCATCTGAACTACTGTGATGAACAAAACCTAAGTCTTGTGACAAGACTGATAAAAACATGATGGGTCACCAACATATATGTAGTCACCCAAAGAGCCAAAATCTCGAGAAATATTCTTTCACAAAGGCAGATGCACAAAAAAAGGACACCTCTTCGTTTACTGAGGAAGTTTCAACATTTTTACATACATACACAATGCTTCCACCCAAAGTCAATGATGGAAGCATTGTGTATGTATGCACTTTTGTGGATTCAAATCTGAAAATAATTGCATAAAATGAATTTCAATGCTTTAAAAGTTTCTACACAGTATATTTGTCCAATATTGGAAATGATGTGAAAATGAAATACATAGCCTACTGAAGTGTAACAAATAATGCTCAAAAATTTAAAATAGTGGAAAAAAGCTAGAAAAAGAAAAAAAACAAAAAAAATTTTAGAATGGACATGTGAAAAGTGTATTACAGGGATAGATTATGGGCAATAGCACTACAATAGACAGATGATAGGAAATGGTCCACAAGAGCTAGCCTATCATGAGGCAACTATCTTGTGATTGTGATTTTCGGGATTCCAAACGTTAGGAATTTTAGACTTTAGGGATTTTAATCTTTTAGGATTCTAGCATTCGGAACCATGTCTTTTGGTATTGTGATCTAGACCCGTGGTAACTCCACTCTGACTCCGGGAATAAAAAATGACTGGCTGGAGCCAATTTGAGCCTCAGGGTTCCCAGGCTGCAGTGACTGGTTCAGAGATGAACATGGACCACTTCTGAACCGAGATGCAGTGAGACTTATTCTAAGACATGAAGGGCTGGACTGGTTGTATTGTACTCATGTTATAAACACAGAGGCTGAGAACAAAGCCAATGCAGTAAAAAAGCTTGAGAGAAGCCTGAGACTTAAGAAGGACAACGGTCAAATGTAACATGTGAATGTTACTTGGATTTTGATTCAAATCAAGTAAGAAAAAATGAAGCAAATGGAAATTTGGATATTGATCAGATATTTAATGCTATTAAGATATTATTAAAATAAGCAGAGCGTGGTAGTGCACGCCTGTAGTTCCAGATATTTGGAAGGCTGAGGCGGAAAAGGATCTCCTGAGCCCAGCAGGCTGAGGCTGCAGTGGCCGTGAGCATGCCACTGCCCTCCAGCCTGGGCAACAGAGTGAGACTCCAACTCAAAAAAACAAAAAAGATATTATTGCTAATTTTTAGGTGTGATGTTGTTGCAACTATGTTATATTTTACAAAGAATCCTTATTTTATTTTATTTTATTTTTTGAGTCAGAGTCTCACTCTGTCGCCCAGGCTGGAGTGCAGTGGCACGCTCAATGGCACACCCATGGCTACCGCAACCTTGACGTGCTAGATCCAGGCAATCCTTCCACCACAGCCTTCCAAGTAGATGGAACTACAAGTACACACCACTATGCCTGGCTAATTTTTTGATTTGTTGTGGAGACGAGATCTTGCCAAGTTGCCCAGGCTGGTCTCAGGCAATCCTCTTGCCACGACCTCCCAAAGTGCTAGGAGAATCCTTAATTTTTAAAGATATGTACTGACGTATTTGTGGATGAAATATGATGTCTGGGTTTGCTTCCAAAGTAATTTAAAAAGAGGGGAAAGTGGGTAGGGGTACAAATGAAACAAAATTGGTCATGAGATAGCCATTCTTGAGGAATTCATGGGATGAGGAATTCATGGGAGTTTGTTACACTGTTCTACTTTTCATTTATATTTGAAATGTTTCCATGATAAAAAAAAAAAAAGCTTTTTTAAAAAAAAGAAAGAAAAAGACTTGTGGCTCATTCCCTTCATTATCCACTAGAGATAGTTAAAGAGGTTTGCTCACTGTATTGCAAATGTGTTCAGACTTACAGAAGTTATAGACTTAGAGAAGTTACCTTTTACTTCTCAAAATGATCTCTTTTGCTCTTACATAAAATGGGAAAGAGTGAGTACTTCTACAATGGCTGAGAGCCCAAGTAGTTCTTCTCAGAAAGGATTAAACTTCCCAAATCTGAGACCCATTAATAGTGGCAACAAAAAAGCAAAAATAAAAATTTCAACCAACCAACCAACCAACCAAAGGAACAAAAGATAACACCTCTCCTTTGCACTGTCCAGTAGAAATAGAATTTGAGCCACATGTGCAATTCTATTTTTCTACTACCCATGTTGAAAATAGTAAAAAGAATTAGGTGAGGCTGGGTATAGTGGCTCACACTTGTAATCCCAGCACTTTGGGAGGCTGTGAGGCAGGAGAATGGCTTGAGCCCAGGAGTTCAAGACCAGCCTGGGCAACATAGTGAGACCTCGTCTCTGCAAAAAATAGAAAAAATTAGCCAGGAGAAGTGGCGTGCACCTGTAGTCCCAGCTCAAGTGGAAGGATCACCTGAGCACAAGAGGTCAAGTTCCAGTGAGCCATGATTATGCCACTGTACTTCAGCCTGGGTGACAAAGTGAGATCCCGACTCAAAAAAACAAGGTGAGATTATAATAATAATATTATTATAATATTATCAATTAAAAAATTAGGTATTTTACATTTTTTGTTCATGCAAAGTCTTCAAAAACTGGCATATTTCAGCCAGCAGCATTTCTTTTTTTTTTTTGAATTGGAGCCTCACTCCTTCGCTCAGGCTGGGGTGCAGTGGCATACACGCTCATGGCCACCCCAGCATTGACCTTCTGGGCTCCAGCGATTCTTCCATTTCAGACTTCCAAGTAGCTGGAACTACAGACGCGCGCTACCACGCCTGGCTGTGTTTTATTTTATTGTAGAGACGAGGCCTCACTAAGTTGCCTGGGCTGGTCTCAAACCCACGGGCTCAAACAATCCACTCGCCTCGGCCTCCCAAAGTATTGGGATTACAGGCTGAGCCACTGAGCCCGGCCCAGCAGCATTTCAAGTGCACTAGAGCGTCTACCATACTGGGCGACACAACTCTAGACAGTAAGGGCCTGACGGGAAGGGCTTATCTTGCTCTTCTTTTTCCCTGGCAGGATGCCTGGATGACATTTAAAAGATGTTCAATCAATGTCAGTCCTGGAAAAGTCTTGGTCCGCCCAGAGCTAACTCTGGGCTATAGCTATAAACTCTCCAGAAGAGTTTATTCTGCTTGAAGCCACCTCTTAAAACAAGGCATTGACTAGGTATTCTTGGGTTTGTGGCCTGTAGGATTAAAGAGTGAAACTGGCCTCTCTTTCCTGTAGTTTCAGTGCTAACAATCCTAGCTACAGTTAAATCCTCAGCCAAGAGATGTTGTAGTGTAGAATAGTTTCAAACTGGAAACTATTCATTGTCTTAGTCCATTTTGTGCTGCTGTAACAGAATACTGGAGACTAGGTGATTTATAAAAAACAGAGATTTATTCCTTACAGTTTTGAGGCTGGGAAGTTCCAGGCCAGGGGGTCCACAACCTGGCAAAAGCCTTCTTGCTTTGTCATTCCATGGCAGAAGGCAATGAGTAAGAGAGGATGCGTGTGAGAGACAGAGTGCAGATAGGGAGGTTGGATTCATCTTTTATCAGGAACCCACTCGTGTGATAACGAACTCGTTCCTGAAAAAATGGCATCAATCCATTTATGAGGGCAGAGTCCTCATTACCTAGTCAACTCCTGAAGGTCCCACCTTTCAACCCTCTTGTGCTGGGGATTAAGTTTCCAACATACAAACTTTGGGGGACTCATTCAGAACACAGCATTCACAGGCTCAAGAGCCTCGGTGGCTTTCCGTTTCATGCTAAGTAAACTCAGGCCCTTGCCATGACCAGCAAGGCCCTCCTGGCTGTGACCCTCCCCACGTACCCTCTCCTTCCTCGACCTCTTCTCCTACCCTTCTCTTCGCTCTTTCCTCTTCCCAGGACAGTCTTCTCTTGGCTTCCCAATGGCCTGCTCCCCTCACTCCACTCACGTTCTGCAGTATTTGCACATGATCTGCTCTTCCTACTAGAGAGGCAGGGAGTTTATCTTGCTCACTGCAGTCTCCCCAGCCACCTAGACCAATATCTGGTATAACACAGGTGCTTGAAAAAAAATTAGTTAATTAATTTTATAAGCAGCCAGGCCCAAGGTTAGTTTCATCTTTCACTTAGCCTGGGGTTGTGATTATGCTGCCACACGCTTGGCTCTAGGTAGGGAGGTACAAGGGCAAAGCAGAAAGGTCCTGAATTTGCCTCAAAAAGACCTGGGGAAGCTCTTGCTTCTCCCCACGGTTGAACAAGGGACAACCATTTACAAGGGCACTCTAGGTTGGGCGCGGAGGCTCATGCCTATAATCCCAGCACTTTGGGAGGCTGAGGCAGAAAGGTCACTTGGGCCCAGGAGTTAGAGACCAGCCTGGGCAACATGGCAAGAACTCATCTCTACTTTAAAAAAATAATAATAATAAAAAGAAAAGAAAAAGCCGGGTTCAGTGGCTCAGCCTGTAATCCCACGCCTTGGGAGGCTGAGGTGAGTGGATTGTCTGAGCCTGCGGGTTTGAGACCCACCTGGGCAACTTGGTGAGACCTCATCTCTACAATAAATCAAAAAATTAGCCAGGTGTGGCAGCACGTGCCTGTATTTCCAGCTACTTGGAAGGCTGAGGCGGAAGGATCGCCAGAGCCCAGCAGGTCGAGGTTGCGGTGGCTGGGAGCGGCCACTGCACTCCAGTCTGGGTGACAGAGTGAGACTCTAACTCAAAAAAAAAGAAAAGAAAAAAGACAGCATGGGAGACCTCTCTTTCTCAAGCAGGCCTATTTGTCAGTGTCAGGGACAGGACTAGTTAAAAAAATGATGAGGTTACTAGCTGGGAAAAAGAAAGGGGAACCAGCCCAAGGTGGAAAAAAGAGGTCCCAGGACTGTCCAGAAGAACATTCCCATGATGAGTTCACATGCTGCTATGGAACAATTCTGTACTTGATGCCTCCTGTGTGCCCGATGCCCTGTTCCCTAAAAGCTGAAGACAATGAGGAAGCTTATCTCGCCATGCTGACAGTTTGGCAGTGTTATGCTCAGCTATGCCCAAAAAACAACAAACACATCAAAAATGCTGAGGCAGGAATATCCCCTTATTTCTTTGAGGGGAAAATGCTTTTCACATGTGAGAAGTTAATTCATTTTTTTTCTAAAGCACTGTCTTGTCTTAGGTAATATAATTACAATACAGAAATTTCCAAGTCAGTCACTAACATCCAATAGAAATGGTCCCAGGGGAAAGCCCATGCAAACTAGAGAGAGGTTTCTTATAGCCCAAGGGACACTGGTGGAAAGCCCCATTTTCACATCCTGCCATGTATATACTTGTCCACACACACTGGGAGAAGTTACCTGCATGCAGCTAGCTATGCATTCCTTTTGGTTGCATCATTAGGCATGAAGGCCATGACAGTTATTTCGGGGCTGGGGACAATAGCCATATGGTTTCTTATTCAGGCTTCTCTAAAATGTTACTCGGTGTCTCCTGCTGGAGTACAGACCCATGTGGACACTGAAAGTCCCTCCCAAGGGCTCTTGGGAATCAAGGGTATATACAGCTCTGCATCTTTGGGCCTGACATCACCCGTCCAAATACAGCGAGATGGGCTCAGTGACCTGAAGCCCCCCTTGGGGCCCTCCGACTGCATATAAGCCAGGCCTAGCTGGTGCAGCTGCTTGCAAGAGGCAGATCCAACCACTCTGCAGGTGAATAGGAAATGGGGAGCATTTGTGGGTGCCACAGCAATAGAGGGCTTTCCTGGGATTCAGACAATCTGCAGTGTACCACACCGTCCCACTCAGTAAGAACTATCCCAAAGTCAGGCACAGTGGCTCACACCTGTGATCCCAGCACTTTGGGAGGAGGAGGCAAAAGGATTGCCTGAGCCCAGGGGTTCAAGACCAGCCTGGGCAACTTGGTAAGACCTTGTCCTTACAATAAATTAAAAAATTAGCCAGGTGTGATGGCACGTGACTGTTGTACCAGGAAGGCTGAGGTGGAAGGATTGCCTGAGCCAGCATGTCGAGGCTGTGGAGGCCGTGAGTATGCCACTGCACTCCAGCTTGGGTGACAGAGTGAGACTCCGACTCAAAAATAAATAAATAAATAAATAATTAGCCAGGCGTGGTGGAAGGCATCTGTAGTCCTAGCTCAGGAAGCTGAGGCGGAAGGACTGCCTGAGCCCAGGAAGTCGAGGCTGCAGTGAGCCGTGATGGTGCTACTGCACTCCAGTCTGGGCGACAAAGTGTGATAGTAACTAACTCAAATAAGAGAAAAAAAAATTATTGTACCATATGACTTGCAGAGGTCCTGTTGGACACTGAAGTAGGTGAAAAAAACTGTTTACAGTTATCTCAGTCTAGACCTTAACTCCAATTTAGATACAAACTCAAAGTAGCTGCTGCACTGTTGCATTTATTTATTCCCTGAATTTTCTAGTAACACAAATGTTAAATAAATGAAATACTTTGTTTTGTTCAGATTTTTACTAAGAGTTGTTTGCCCTTTTTGGGAAGTCATATGGCCAAGGACACTGTCAACTGTGGTATTTAACTCTCTAACTCAAGTCAGTGGCAGCAGTGGCAACTGCCACACTCACTGCGATTCTCCATCTAGACACAAACACTTGACCACTGACTTTATTTTGTTTTCCAATGAGATATAACTGATCACATAAATTGAAGTTATTTTATAATAAATTGCTTTCCCTTTATTTCTCTTTTTAGTTAATATTATGTTGTTTTGGGGGACATCATGTGTGGGGTCACATCATTTAGTTTATGAAGGTTCACTGAGACTGTGGAGGGGGCATTAGGAAACACTGTTATTAAAACTGGATGGCGCTGCCCATTGAAAAACAAACGTGGTACATATACATGATAGACTACTACACAGCCATAAAGAAGGACAAAATTTGAACTTTGCAGCAACTTGGATGGATTTAGAGTCTATAATACTCAGTGATCTATCACAGAGACAAAGAACTGAGTGCCACATGTTCTCACTCATAAGCAGACCCTGAACAATTATCATAATACTACAAGAATGGGATTGGCAGTAGTGGGAAACTGCCAGGGAATTGGGGAGCACACTTCATCAATAAGGGTACCTAATATCAACCTGGGTGAAATGGAGATCAAAGTGAGGCCCAAACTTTTACCTGTACAATGACCACCTGTATTTCTAACCCTGAACGATATACCTCACATCTTTAAAATAAAAATTAACAACAACAAAAAACTGGATCAGGCTGAGAGCTACTCCTTTAGATGGCCCTGGGTCCCCGAGCTCCACCTAAAGTCATGAAAGGCAACTTGATGACTGCTCATCCGGCTGGGCAATGGAGACCACCAGAGCTGCTCACTTACCTCTGATCCTGGGAGCAGCTTAACACTTTGTTCCTACACGCCTCACAGAGGCGTGCATGCTTCTCCCTCCTACATCTTAGCAGACCCTGCTTTTCTCAGTGACTTGGCCAGAACAGAATTTGTTCTACTCGAATGATCCCAGATTCCCTCCAAGAACTTCTCCCTCCCTCTGGTTATTCTGGATTCTCCAAGTGACTGACTAGGAAAACAGATTGTTGGAAAAACACTTCCAGGTTGTCTCCAGTGGGGTCAATACCCTATCAGGCCACAGAAAAGACAACTGGAAATGCTTCCTGCTGGAGCATATGCATGTCTGTTGTGTCTTTAACTTCAAATATGTATGCAAGGGTTAACGGCAGGATCAGAAAAGGTGCCATCACACAGTGATCAGCTCCCTACCAGTGTGTGTGTGTGTGTGTGTGTGTGTGTGTGTGTGTGTGTGTGTGTGTGTGTCTGTATGCTGACTCATTCCCCTGCAAGATGGAAGCTGCTTAATCCAAAGTTTTGGACCATTTCATTCTGTTTCAGATCCATTACGACAGAATCATCAGTTAGTTGGTGGCTTATGTGAAATGCAGCTCCATGACTACATTTAAATATTGACTGGTTTGAGAATAACAAACCACAAAAATTTGAGGTATAAAAACCACATGTGGTTTATATTTCGTAGGACACCCTCAGGAAGCAAAATGGACAGAGTAAAAAGAAGAAGGAATCTAAATAGTCTTGCTCTGCTTTACCCCACTACCTTAACATACACACACACACACACACACACACACACACACAAACACACAAAATAACAACAGCAAAATCCCACAAAATAAAATAAAATGAAAGAATAATTAAAACCCAACCTGGATGCTATTCTTGGCTTTTGGGTGACAGCTGTGTCCCGGCAGGGCAAATAAGCAGCTGTGTGGGCACTGTGGCTAAGGTCAATGTGTCAGAATAACCTGACATAACCTCCACCTTGGTTCACAACCTGCCTAGCCCCTGACCAGGGCTCCCCTGTCAACAAAGCTTCCTCCTTCCAGATAAGCTTTTCCAGCCTCGTGGCCCCTGCTTGTCACTGCCTTTTCCCCCTTGACCTGGCCCCACACTCAACCTCCCAGCACTCTTCTCCAGTCAAAACAAAATGACAAAAACAATGCACAAAGATGTAGATTACTTTCTAGAAGCAGAAGTATGTTCCATGGTCTTTGTATCCGCTCATACTGTGTGTCTGTAACGCCATTGTTAACTTGCGAGCAGCACTGCTAGGGCTCCTATGTCTAGCAGTCTTTCAACAAACTTAGTATCTTCATGTACCAAGGATTGCTTTAGGTTTGGGGATACGACAAAGATTAAACAGACAACACCCTCCACTTTCATGGAGCTTGCATGCCTACCTAGACTGATGATGTGATGCAAGGAAAATGAGCTAATTTATCCCTCGTTTTGTGTAGTGCATGTGTTCATTTCAACCCAGCTCATATGACCTTATAAAGAGTAGCCTCACCAAGATCACTGCCAGAAGAAGGGCTAATTCAGGCTGACTCAGATGTAAATGGACAGGGTTCCAAAGACCTTTGGGGGCTAGTCGTTTCAATCTGAGGATTATGTCTATACAAAGATACTTCATGGGACGCGGCTAGGCTGGCCCACAAACATTGATTTAATTCATAGTGTGACTAAACTAAAGCTTTTTTTCCAAGTCCTCAAGGGAAAGGATTTAGAGGTGGTCAAGTGAAGAGGAGGAGGAAGAAGCGTTCATCTGTCTCACATGCTCCCCAGCCTCAACCTCTGCTCCTCCTTCAGGCCAGCCTTAAGCTTCCCTTGGCCACACTCAGGACCCGAAGAAGCTCCTGTTCCCAAAATATTTCTTGCCTCAGATTATGATTTCCCTTCCTGGGACAAGATGATCTCACTGAGGCCTCTGGCAGAAATCAAGTTGTTGTCTTTTACTTTAAAAGAGATGGGAGGTCTCTTTTAAATGATGCTGAATTTTTTTGAGCTAAAAGAAGACATTTAGTTGGAGGGGAACATCATGGAATAGAGTCACTTTGTCTGGGGCTAACTTCTTAAGCTTCTCCCATCTGTTATACTTTTCTTCCTTCACTTAAAATAAATAATCTTATTAAAAAGTCACAAGTGGAAAAGTTTAGGAAATATAGATAATATATTTCTTTAAAAATCACTCATTGGAACCCAGAGGAAACCACTAAACATTTTGGAATTTCTTTCCAGTTTGTTTCCCTCCTTCCTTCCTTCTCTCCCTCTCTCTCTCATTCTCTCTTCATTTAAAACTGGATCATACTGTGTATGTGAGTCTCTAGATACCCTTTTTCAAATTTTCTCACATTATTATTCTCTTAATACAATTCTAATAGTCACATATTTCATTTTATGTGTTCTACTACCTATGTACATATTTTTCATTGTTAGATGCTTAAATTGCATCCAATTTCATTATTACACATCCTACTATGATTAATATACTTATATCTAAACATGTGTAGTCATTTTTGATTATTTCCTTAGGATAAATTTATTCCAGTCAATGACTGGAATAAAAGATAAGAACTTTTTTTTTTTTTAAGAATCTTGAGCTGGGCATGGAGGTTTATGCCTATAATCCCAGCACTTTGGGAGGCCAAGGTGAGAGGATTGTCTGAGCCCATGAGTTCGAGATCAGCCTGGACAACATGGCGAGACATCTCTACAATAAATTTAAAAATTAGCCAGATGTGGTGGCACGTGCCTGTCGTTCCAGCTACTTGGAAGGCTGAGGCAGAAGGATCACCTGAGCCCAAGAGGTCAAGGCTGCGGTAGCCATGAGCGTGCCACTGCACTCCAGCCTGGGTGACAAAACAAAACAAAACAAAAAAGAATCTTGATACATACTGTTAAATTGTTTCCTCAAAGTTTGGGCTTGCATCTCTCATCAGCATCCATTTCTTTTCACAAGTGCTAATATCACTTTTCAAAATCTGTGCCAATTTGATAGATATATTTATTGTCATCTATTACTAGTATATCTTTCTCCGTTAGTGGTCTGTTATATGGATTTTTTTTTTTTAAATCACAGGGATTTAGTCCTTTTCTTATTTCCTCCTATCTGAACCTAAAGAACACCTAAAAGCTCCAGGATTTTTCATAAACCAAATAAATATTCTAACCAATGGGGAACTGGGTGGATAGCAGTGATCATGTCTGTGCGTTTATAAAGTAAATAATCATTAACTCAAGGACTGCCTTTATTTTAGTAGCTGTGGTTAATTCTCAGCCCATGAGAATGCTCACCACTCTAAGAGATGTTTCCATCCCATGTTCGAAGGAGAATGTAGAACTTCTAGGCTCATCTTACTATAGCTCCTCCTGACTCAAAGGCAAAAGTGTGGATGCCTTGCTTCAGGTCATGTACGTGGAGACATGTGCAAACTTCTGAGATCTAAGGTCCAGAAAACAACAAATGTGACTCAGAGTCACGTTATTCTAGCTTTCACAAGAACAAACTAAGGAGAAATTTAGGTTGACCTAATATATACCCAAGCTTCTTTTATCTTTACTGTCTTCATTAGCCGTTATACAAATATTTTGGAATAGAAAAATCTAGTTTATAATTTTTTTATAAATGAAAGCTTGGTGATAAAAACTTCTTTTGAGCATAGGTCATTCACAGCAACTCTAGCCATCTACTTGATCACTAGAGAATCTGGGCTGGAAGGACATCCTCTGGTCTTCTTCCCACCTGGCTCTTCCCAAGTCAAGACCAGAGACAGGATGTTATTCACTTGGCACAGCTCTCCATCCTGCACTTAGATGTCCAATACACCTAAATGAGATGGACCAAATGCTCTGAGGTGAGGTGCTTGGTCCATATGAAACACTCAACAACATTAGCTATCATTACTATTACTGAGTGAGCCGAAGTTAGTGCTATCTAGCAAAAGAACAAAGAAGAGCGGACTGCGGGCCTAGCATGGGGGCTCATGCCTATAATCCTAGCACTTCTGGAGGTCAAGGTGGGAAGATTGCCTGAGCCCAGGAGTTCAAGACCAGCCTGGGCAATATAGCCAGATCCTCATCTCTATTTAATTAAAAAGGGAAAAAAAATGTTTTAAAGAGTAGCCAGGGGAGTAAGGGCAAGAATGAGAGACAAGAAGGCAAAGGAGGAAACATAGCAGGGAAAGTAGCTCTTTTTGTTTACAGAGGAATCATTCCTTGCAATGTAAGAATGAAGAATTCACTCTACCTGATATTTGAAAACACTGAGGTGCTGGTCCCATTCTCACTCACCAATGTTTCTGAATTTTGTGCAATTCCAAACATCACTAGACTCAGGGAACACAAATGGAGGGGAAAAAGTCCCACAAATTTCCCAAAAATATAGTTTCTCTTAAAAGTTGCCAGGCGTGGTGGCTCAGCCTGTAATCCCGTGCTTTGGGAGGCTGAGGTGAGTGGATTGCCTGAGCCTGCGGGTTCGAGACCTGCCTAGGCAACTTGGCGAGTCTCTACAATAAATCAAAAATCACCCGGGCATGGTAGCACGTGCCTGTAATTCTGGCTACTTGGAAGGCTGAGGCAGAAGGATCACCCGAGCCCAGCAGGTCGAGGCTGTGGTGGCTGGGAGCGGCCACTGCACTCCAGTCTGGGCGACAGAGTGAGACTCCAACTCAAAAATACATAAATAAATAAATAAATAAATAAATAAATAAATAAAAATAAATAAATACCCAACATTGCATTCTTAAGTAAAATAAATCAGGCACAGAGACACAAATATTGAACACAGCAGTGGACAGTAGAAGAATGGTTGCCAGAATCTGGCAGATGGGTGAACAGGCCAAGGGTAGCACAGGACAAAGGGTACAAAGTTTCACTTGGACTGGAGGAATAAGCTTTAGTGATCTATTGGACAGAATGATGACTGTAATAAACAATAATCATTGTGTATTTCAAAATTGCTAATAGAGTATATTGTAAATGTCCTCACCACAAAAAAAGAAGTATATGAGGGGATGGGGCTGTTAATTAGATTGATGTAATCACTCCACATTGTAAACATATAGCAAAAATCACATTATGTCCCATAAATATACATAATTATTTTTGCAAATTAAAAACAAAATTTTAAAATAAAAAGTAAAAAATTTTTAATGAAAAATATGACTGGCAGTGAACAATGTTTTGGGGGTATGGGATGGATACTCTAAAGGTACATGAGAAAATTTTAGGTGGTAAGACAAAGATATAGCAATAAATAATACAGAATAGAGAAAGAAAGACTGTTTCTCAACCTTTCAATGCTTTTGATTAAATCAGGTGGAAACTCTCAGCTCAGTGTTAATGTCTTTAACTTTCTCACATACTTGCTAGTCTCCCTTTTTAACAGAAATAACTAATGAGCCTCAAAAATCTAGGCATTTTTCACTTCATCTACCTAGCTTGGATGTAATAACCCTGATTTGTGTCTACATATCATTGCAGTTGTCTTCTATAGTGAGTGACAGTGCCTTTCCATTTTCAAAAGAGAGACAAAGTGTTGTCTAAGTAAACTGACCTTAGCAAAAGCATGCACTGATTTAAAGAAACTATGAATTGAACAGTAGTGCCTGTGGTGGGTACAGGTGGAAGAAACCGATGGAAGGGAAAGGATGCTGACTGCCCATCCCTAAGGTCAGGAGTTGCATGGTGGGGAACCCATGACTGCGATGGCTACACATTTATTATAGTGTATCCTAGGAAAAAATAAAACAGAATTAAGTGATCAATGTTCCACCTTAAGAAATGATACAAATTTTTCTTTTAGGATAAATGTATTGCCCCCCAAAAGTGTATCAATTGAAATGAAAATAGTAAGTGAGAAAGAGCGTGCGTGGGTGGTGAGTTGGTGTGGGCATAAGTCATGAAGTTGGTCCATGAATGACTGCCCTCTGGGAGACACCAGCTTCAGAGCCGACAGGGGCTACCGCTGGCTTTCCCCATCAGCCTCACACTCCACTGCAATCCTGCAACTGCACGCACGGGGCTTTGAGCTGCAAATCAAAGAGGTAATTCTCTACAACAAGAAGTGGTCTCACTGCCCATCTTGATTCAGCTAAGATGAGAGCAGCTGCTCCCACACTGAGAATCCCACTCTAAGTTGGACTTGCTCAACAACTCAGAGGAAGGAAGAAAACACATCTGGAGGAGAAGCCCAGCTGCTAAAAACAACTGGGAGTTTATCTGCGGTTGTCAAAAAACACTCTGCTGAGGGACACGTGACCCCTCCTTCACTCAAACACATCTTCCACCTTTACCTGCCCACAACTCCCTACTTTACTTGTCCATGTCTCCCTACTTCATTTGTCCATGTCCAACTTCACCTGTCCACATCTCCCTACCTCACCAGTCCACATCTCTCACCTTCACCTGTCCATGTTTCCCCTCCTTCACCCATCCACATCTCCCTCCTTCACCTGTCTATATCCCTCAACTTCTCCTTTCTGCATCTCCCTACCTTCACCTGTCTACATCTACCTACCTTCACCTATCAATGTCTCATCCGTCTCTACCACTAGTAATTCATAGAACAACCAAGAATGTTAAGTCACAAACAAGAAGAGTTTTCAAGCAAAGAAACAGCAAAGAAAACAGATTTTTTAAAAGCAAAACATCCATAACTTTTACAAAGTTAGACTGATCTGGAATGATTTAATGAATGGCTCAACCCTAAAACACACTTTAAGAACTATGTTATTGAACCAAGGTTAATGTAATTTCCTGGCATCAAATTACATCAATCAAACCACCCATGTTCATAGACTTTTACACTTTTTCAAAGGCCTCTGCCTCTGTTTACACCTCAATTGATCTAATGGTTTTGTCCTCAAGTGACTGAGACTCAGAGAAGTGAAGTGACCCAAGTAAGGTCTTGAGGGAGGGAAGTCCAGCCTCAGACATCCCATGCCAGTTGTCTCCTCTTTCCTTCATTCTCCATCACTGCTCCTTAAGAAGTCAGTAAGAGTGTATCTTCTTTCACCAAACATCCAGTTGAGAATTATTGTTCAATATCCAGGGACCATCACTCGGAATGAAAAAGACGAAACCGGGTGATCTCAATGAAAAACAGAGACACTATACTGACTGCACTGAGAACTCACATTTGCCTTAGAATAAAAGATGAGCCATATCCTGCTTTTGTCTGTGTTTTAGGAGTCTAAAGATACAGGGTCCACAATGGAAATTATTTATGTTTAATATAAAATCATGCGATAAAAATCTGAAAGTCAAACACTCAAGGGAAGATTAAGTTGGTGTTCTTTGCTTACAAGCGACAGAAACTTGTCTCGCCGGTTGATAAGGAGATGGCCAGGAGGGATGATAGGCATCTCATAGAATAGCAAGGGGAATGCTAGAAACCCAAGCCCAGAAATGGGCCAAGATCCAGGGCAGGTAACTGGCAAGACCCTCACAGAGAACACCTGCTCAGAATCACCAGACACCACCCCCAAGCTTCCTCTTCTCCTGGTTCCAAGCACCATGTGTACCTAATGCCTGTGGAACTGTCTTTCCCATGGGCATCCAAGGAGTACCTTCCCCAGGAGCAGATACTGGGGGCCAGTCAGAAGGAAGGACCCACATCTGTGCCAAGCTCAGTCCCTGTCTGTCTTACTCATGTGAACACACACATGTGCACCCACACACACACGCACGTTCACACATGCACACACATTCACACACACACATACACACACAGTAGCAGGCAGGCATTGGGGAAACACCCACCCTCATCTCATCTGGCTTCAGCATTGCTGTCACGTGCAGTTCCATGCGCCACCACCAGGGGCTGTCACCAAAGCATTCTTGGCTTTCTGTTTTCCACAAGTTACCTCCCCCAAGTCAACCTTCAGCCAGTTGGGATAAAGGTCAGTGGTTAAAGACTCCAACCTCCCCATCTTCCTGTGGGACTATTCTGAGGCACCTTGTATACAGTCCAAGAAAACATCGCAGTGGCACAATGTCCCCAGGAACCTTTGTCAGCTCCCCTTCCTTCACAGACCCCCACCCCCATCTTCCCACTTCCACTTTCTGGCATCACCTCCCAGATGAACTGCCTGGGTCCCAGTTCCTGGGCCAGATCTGCTTTGGGTCTACATGCACGTTCTGCATGCACCTGTGCAATGTGCAGTGTCCTGCATGGAAGGAGGGTGGGGCCTTGGACCCACAGCAGGTTGGAAACTTTTGGACTAGAAAACCCCACACATCTCTACCACAAAAGTTACACAGAACCCGCCTGCCATTCCCCTGAGCTGGCACAGAGAAAAGGCTGACCCTGGTTTTGCACACTGAGTGTGTTTAGAACAAGTGAAATCAATGTCTCCCTTCTTCTCTCCATATCTCCTGTTCCAGTAAGAGTCTAGTCAGGAGGCCGGAAACAACTCTGAGCATTTACAATAGAGGAAATGTAATCCAGGAAAGGGCAACACAAATATGTGCATGAGAAACCAGCCAAGATGGGTCCAGCGAGAGGCTGCCAGAACCTGGAACCGCTGGGTCTGAAGGACAGAGGAGGAAGCAATGTCCTCAGAGCCAGGGGCCAAGTCATGGGAAGGACAACAGGACCACAGAGGGCACATCAGGCAGGAGAAACATCATTGCTACCACAGACACCACAGTCTGGAGGGGTGGAGGGGTACCCTGGCTGCTCCCTCCTCCTGTCCTCCAGTCTTCTGCCAGTGACTTGGTGGCTCAGCTTGTAATTCCAGCACTTTGGGAGTCCAAGGTGAGTGGATTGCCTAAGCCTGCGGGTTCAAGAACAGCCTGAGCAACCTGGTGAGGTCTCATCTCTACAATAAACCAAAAATTAGCTGGGCACAGCAGTATGCACCTGTAGCTCCAACTATTTGGAAGGCTGAGGCCAGAAGGATCACCTGAGCCCAGCAGTTCGACACTGGGATAGCCGTGAGCATGCCACTGCACTCCAGCCTGGGCAATGGAGTGAGACTCCAACTCAAAAATAAATAAATTAATTAATTAATTAAAATAAAGAAATTCTAGCATGGTGTAGTGGTGTATACCTGTAGTCCCAGCTACTGGGAAGGCTGAGGTAGGAGGATTGCTTGAGCCCAGGAGTTTGAGACCAGTCTGGGCAACATAGCAAGACCCTCATCTCCAAAAAAAAGGAATGAGATTCAGACATAGGCCAAAGCCAGCTGCAGGGAACCTGGAAACCACAGGCTGCAGGGTCAGTCTCCTCTGATACACACAGGGCAAAGAGCAAAGGGTGGGCCCAATGACACAGACCAGGCACCAACCAGCATATGCCCACTCCAAGAACTATGTATGGTGTCTATCCACAAACCCCTTCAGTGCCCTGGGAAATGATTCATCTGAGCCTGGAAAAATGGACTCACTTTGCTCATTATAGTGGGTATGATTGGGGACCCCTCCCAGAAGATATGTCCAACCAAAGCTGTGAATATGACCCTGCCTGAATAGACAGATAGGTGAAGAGAATTCCAGTCAAATACTGATCACTGCTGAGAGAATCTGGATATCAGACTAACCTAGATTCAGAACCTACCACCACTCATTAGCTGTGTAATCAAGCAAAGGTCTTTACCATTCAACAGTTGCCATGCAAAGTATGGCAATAACACAAAAGTAAATCCCTTTCTGATATACCAGTAATGGACAAGTGGAATTTGAAATTTAAA
>CAUYQG010289704.1:0-16264 GCA_963574415.1 Tarsius wallacei
GGATGGGTGTGGCGGAAGGTTCGCCCGCGCCCTGCCGGTCGTGGGTGTGGTGGCCGAGATTGGCCACTGAACTCCTTTCTGGGGTACAGTTTGATACTCGGACTAAAAAAAAAAAAAAAAAAAAAATGAAGTCAATACAAACAGATAACTTACATATACTGTGATATGTGATAAGAAAGCAAGGCCTGAAGGAAAAATTAGCCAAAGGAAGAAAGATAGGAACAAGTTTCAAGGCTGGGAAGAAGAGAATAAGACAGCAATGAGGCCTGGGAAATTCAGAGGTAAGCCATTTATAGTGAGGGTCCTTCGTAGTATTACAGATTTAGGACTCTAGTTTTCTTTATTATCTGAGATGGGAAGTCTGTTTCTCCAGTTACATGTGATAGCATCATGGTCTTCATCGGCAGAAGTTGCATTCAGCATCTCACTGAAGTCCCTGTTGAAGCATTGACTACGTCCTCCTATACCGAGGACTGGAATTTAGCCTTCACCTTTCTTTTCCTTCCTTTTCTTTCTTAAGTTCTCATGTCTTTCAACATGTTGCTGTCAACCTTATTTCCCTTCCTTACATTGCTTCCTCCCGAATTTCTCCAGAGGAACTCATTTTGTGAGGCAATGAATTCTAAGCTGAATTTCGGTCTCCAAGATGGCTCCATTCAGGAGAAACTTTAGAGTTCCCAGCAGACTTTGTTCCCAGGGACCTTAAACGCTTTGGCATCAAGCTATTTTGAGAGGATTCTATCAAGCAGGTATTAGGTTTTAGAAAGGCAATGTAAGTGAGCAAAAGATGGAAAGGGATGGATGGCACAAAGGGAGGGAAGAAGAGAAGGAAGAAGGAGGCACTAAGGACTGGGGTTCTTCCAGTTAGCAGCTGCTCTCTGACATTCTTAGTCCTTCTGCAGACTCAAGCTGACTTAGATAGGGATTATTAGTTTCTGGACTCAGACAGAAAGATTGACACCATTGCTAAAGTATTCTTTTAAAATCTTTCGTTTTATGAGTGTGAACTTGAGAATCATTTTTTCTTTTCTTTTTCTTTCTTTTTTTTTTGCTATCCTTATAAACATTTTATTTATTTATTTATATTATTTTAAAGATGTGGGGCACAATTAAGGGTTAGGTACATAAGTGGTCATTGTACAAGTAAAGTTTGGTACTCTTGTTGATGTTATGTGCCCCCCCCTTCACTTTTTCTTTGATAACATTTTCTTCTAGTTTATGTGCTCAGTAAAGAAACATTAGAAAACAGAAAAGCACTAAAAAAAAAACACCAAAATTATTGAAACTACACACCCTAAAGATAACTGCCAACTAACATTTGTTGTAGATATTTCCAGCATTTTCCATGCACATATATACATTCCTCACAAAAATAGCATCATACGGTTATTTTGTAAACTCCTTTTATTTTTAGGGAATTTGCATTTTTTTTTCAGCTTCAGAGAAGCTTACCACATTGTAATGACAGAACATTAAGGTTCTATATGAATGATATTTACTGCTTGGAAAATGTTTGCTACAATTCAGATAATGGGTCAAATGTTAAACATTGTGGTATTGGTGTTTTTATAGATGTTTCCCCATTCAAGATGATTATTAAACATATATCACATGTCTACATACATAAGCATATATCTTTTTTTTTTTGAGTTGGAATCTCACTCCATCGTTCCAGCTGGAGTGTAGTGGCATGCTCAGAGCCACCCCAACATCGACCTGCTGGGCTCTGGCGATCATTCCGTTTCAGCCTTCCAAGTAGCCGGAACTATAGGCGTATGCTACCATACCCAGCTAATTTTTTATTTTATTGTAGAGACATGGTCTTGCCAAGTTGCCCGGACAGGTCTCGAGCCTGCGGGCTCAGGCAATCCATTCGCCTCAGCCTCCCAAAGTACTGGGATTACATGCTGAGCCATCAAGTCCGGCCCATAAACATGTACCTTCTAACCTGGTAATCAGATATGAGTGATCCTGTCAGTATTCTTTCCTCAACTGGTTTAAGCAAATCAATTCTATATTGCTTTTCTAGATAAAGTTCAAATTCTTAAGTATGGTGTATAAGGCCCTGTTTTGTCTGACAACATCTAGCCATATAAAGTCACATATAGTTCCCAGAACTGTATCATGCTTTTCTGTGCTGCCATTTTTTTTAAACATAATTTTTTGGGGAGCCTGAAGGACTTCCTATCATTTGCCTCATTAACTCCTCTTTACCTTTTTAAATGAAAAAAAATTAAATTTGGTAAAACAAATATAACATAAAATTTACCACCTTAACTGTTTTTAAATGTACAGTTCTGTAGTGTTAAGCACATTCACACTGCTAGACACCCAATCTCCAGAACTCTTTTCATCTTGCAAAACTGAAACAAAATTAATAACCAAATCTTGCCCTATACCCATTAAACCACTCAACATTTCCCTTTTCCCAGACCCTGGCAATCACCATTCTACTTTCTGACTCTAGGAATTTGGCTACCCTAGGTGCCTCATGTTGGAGGAATAATACAATATTTGCTTTTTTGTGACTGGCTTATTTCACTTACATAATATTCTTGAGGTTAATCCATGTTGTAGCATATGTCAGACTGTCTTTCCTTTTAAAGGCTGTGTATATGTAACACTTTTGTTTATCCGTTTGTGGATTGATGGACACTTGGGTTGCTTCCTCTTTTTGGTTATTGTGAATAATTCTGCTATAAATATAGGTGGACAAATTATCTCCTCCAGACTGTGCTTTCTACTTTTTAAGCTTGATTTTTTTAATGCTTATTTTCCCCAAATTAATAATTTCCCAGATTGAAAGTAAACAAGTATTTTACGTAATGGTTTTTAATACCACAGAGTATTTTATAAAATGACTGTACTTGTTGAATTGGTTGCTTCCAATATATCATTTATTAAAATAATGCTAGTGAATACATACTCATCCTTAAGAATCTTAGAATTCTTGAAAGTGAAATCATTGGGTTAAGAAGTGTACATTTTTAAGGTTTTGATGCATAATGTTATAGTGCAAGCGCAAGCTTCAAAAGGCTTCTTTTTATGGAATATCATCCTCGGCTGTCAGCACCCTGTATCAGCAGGGCAAAGGCTAGCAGCCTAAGTAGTCTATGGACTCTTTAACCTCAAAGGGAATATATCTTTATATCAAAATTCTTATTCAGAAGTGAAAGGTATTACGTAAGTCATTATTCATAATAAACAAAATTGCCAGGTGCAGTGGCTCATGCTTGTAATCCCAGCACTTTAGGAGACTGAGGCAGGAGGATTGCTTGAGGCCAGAAATTCAAGACCAGCCTGGGCAACATAGTGAGACCTCATCTCTACAAAAAATTTAAAAATTAGCTGGGCATGATTGTGTGCACCCATAGTCCCAGGTACTAAAGAGGCTGAGGTGGGAAAATCGCTTGAGTCCAGGAGTTCAAGACTGTTGAAAGGTATGATTGCAGTACTGCACTCCAGCCTGGGTGACAGAGCAAGACTCTGTCTCTTAAAACATTTTTTTAAATAAACAAAATTTAATAACCAAATCTTGCTGTCTACATTTTCAATTAATGTAAGTGATATCTAACCCATTTTAAAATGGCCCATCCTGAGTAAACCTAAAAAGTACCCTTAAATTTGTATGTTACTTTTCAACTTACAAACCACTTCTACTTATGTTTTCCTAACATTTTTCAAATAATTTGTTATTGTTTTCCATAGTTTACACATGAAGAGATTAAGGCCCAGAAAACTGACTTGCCTGAGGTCACAGAGCTGATAATCAGTGTCTTCTGGTTCCAAGTTCACTGCTTTTCAAATTACAGATGATTCATTTACCAGTCCTTGAGATCTTATCATAATGAGTAAGCATAGTACAGACTTTTCCAAGACTTCTTTTTCAAGCTAGATAGCGGTGGTAATTGTTTTGCAAAAGTAACTAAAAGCTGTGATTTAATAAGAAGCCATTTTGTGACCTGTACATATCATATACAAAATATAAATAGTATTTCTCCTTTCCCCTAGAATTGTCCGATGCCCTTCATGGTGCTGGTTCAGGGTGGTGTCAACATGATAGGCTCTAGAATCAGTCTGCTTGGATTTGAATATTGACTCCACAGTACTAGTAATGTGTTCCAAACAAGTTAGCCTCTCTGTATTTCCATTTCTTTACCTATACATGTATAATGAGAGCTTCTGTCTCAGTGTTATGAAATTTGGATGAGGTAATGTCAGTAAAGCAATCAGTACCGTACCTGGCACATGCTGTTTGATACACAATAATTTTTATTAGTAGTTGTTGAGGACTTAGCTAAAGCTGTTCCTCTCTTTTACCCTGAGGAGGAGGGTACATGAAAGGGGCTGGGAAGAACAAGTTAAGAGGGAAAGTAGCCTTCTCTGATCCTTTAGTTGACTAAAAAAGTAATCAAAGGCTTCTCTAGTAGACTGTAGGTTCATATCATTGAGTTCAAAATGTTTTTAAAATATCCTGAGTTATATCTTCTGTTACCAACAGGTTATTTATTTAGTAGTTTTATTGTTTATTTTCCAAATGACTGGGGAATTCCAAATATCTCTGGTTATCAATTTTTAATGTAATTCTGCTGTGATCAGAGACAGTGGTGAATGGTCAATGTGTTTTTTGTTTTGGGGGGTTTTTTTGAGTTGGAGTCTCACTCTGTTGCCCAGGCTGGAGTGCAGTGGCACACTCACGGCCACCTCAGCGTCAATCTGCTGGGCTCCGGCGATCCTTCCGCCTCAACCTTCCAACTAGCTGGAACTAAAGAAACGCACTACCACACCCGGCTAATTTTTTATTTGTTGTAGAGACGAGGTCTGGCCAAGTTGCCCGGGTTGGTCTTGAACTTGCGGGCTCAGGCAATCCACTCGCCTTGGGCTCCCAAGGTGCTGAGATTACAGGCTGAGCCAACGAGTCCAGCCGGTCAATGTGTAGTTTTAAAAGAATGTATATTCCACTGTTGTGGGGAATATTGCTCTAGAAATAGTAATGAGTCAAACTGGGTGATACTGTTGTTCATGTTTTCTATAATTTTACTGTTTTTCTGTTTACTTGTTGTATCAATTATTGGAAGAGGAGTTTGTTGAAAATTCCAACCATATGTGAATTCATCTATTTCTCCTTTGCATTTTGTTAGTTTTTGTTTCATGTATTTTAAATCTCTATTATTAATCACATATCCATCTAGAATTGTTACATCTTTCTGAATTAACTTATTTACTTTATGAAATATTTGTCTTTATTATTGGTTATCCTCTTGGTCCTGAAATCTGTTTTTTTCTGATATTAATATTGCCAGTTCAGTTTTCTTATTATCAGTGTGTGATGTATTTTTTCCATTTTTTAATTAAAAAAAAATTTGTCTCTATATATTTAAGCTGGGGTTTTTTGTAGAAAGCATTTAGTTGGATGTTATTTTTAAATCCATTATGATAATCTCTGCCTTTTAATCGGGATGTTAAGACTATTTATATAATTATCAGTATAGTTAGGTGTAAATCTACCATCTTACAACTTTTTTTCTGTTTGGCCCAGCTGTTCTTTTTTCCCTTATCCTTCTTTTTCTGATGACTTTTGGAGAAATTGCATATTTCTTTTTTTTTTTTTTTTTTGAGTTGGAGTCTCACTCTGTCCCCTAGACTGGAGTGCAGTGGCCGCTCCCGGCCACTGCAGCCTCGACGTGCTGGGCTCCGGTGATCCTTCCGCCTCAGCCTTCCAAGTAGCTGGAACTACAGGCATGCGCTAATATGCCCAGCTGATTTTTTTATTTATTGTAGAGATGAGGTCTCGCCAAGTTGCCCAGGCTGGTCTTGAACCCACGGGCTCAGACAATCCACTCACCTCAGCCTCCCAAAGGCGTGGGATTATAGGCTTAGCCACCTAGCCCGGCTGCATATTTCTTAAGATTCTATTTTATTTCCACTGTTGCCTTACTAGATATAATTCTATGTTTTATGTTTTAGTGATTGCTCCAGGGCTTGTAATCTGTATCTCTAACTTATCACACTCTACTTTCAAATAATATTAATACTTCAAGTATAGTATAAGAACTTTATGTCAACATATTTCCATTTCCCTTCTCTGGTCCTTCATACTAATGCTGTACATTTTTCTTTCCATATGTTGTGAAATCTGCAATGCATCATGAATTTTGCTTCAAACAGTCCATTTTAATGTAAATAAATTAAAAATTGGAAAAATTCTTTTATATTCATCCACATATTACTATTTTCAGAACTTTTCATTTCTTATATAAACTTGAGTTTCTATCTGGTTTGTTTTCCTTCAGCCTGAGGAAATTCTTTTAACACTCACTGCAGTGAAAATCTACTGGTAATTACTTCTCTCAGCTTTTGTTTATCTAAAACATCTTTATTTCACCTTTGTTTTTAAGAGCTATTTTTCACAGGATTCTAGGTTGGCCATTTTTTGTTTTCTTTCAGCAATTTAAAGATGTCTTTCCATTGATTTCTGGCTTGCATTGTTTGTGAAGAGAATTCAGCAGTATTTCAAAA
This sequence comes from Tarsius wallacei, assembly GCA_963574415.1. Classification (NCBI taxonomy): domain Eukaryota; kingdom Metazoa; phylum Chordata; class Mammalia; order Primates; family Tarsiidae; genus Tarsius; species Tarsius wallacei. Next base: position 6,520 of record CAUYQG010289704.1, read on the forward strand.
TATCTTTGTCCCTTTGTATGCAACATGTCTTTTTTTTTTTTAATTGCTTCTCAGTCTTTTGGCCAAGATCAAGTGTAGTATCTGTTCTTATCAGTTCATAGTATATCTTTTAGTCCCCTCTCCTTTTAATATTTTCTCTTTTTCACTGATTTTCAGCAATTTCATTAAGATATGGCCTGATGTAGTTCTCTTTGTATTTATTGTCTCACGGTTTGTTGAGCTCTTAGACCTGTGGGTTTTTGGTTTTCATCAAATTTGAAATATAGTTGGCCATTATTTCTTCAATACTTTTTCTGCTTCCCCTTTTGGAACTCTAATTACAAGTATGTTAAACTGCTTGATATTGTCTGACAGATCACAAAGCCTTGGTTTGTGTATTTTTCTCTCTATGCTTCACTTTGGAAAATTTATATTACTATGTTTTTAAGTTAATTGCCCTTTTATATTCCAATGTCTGATCTGCTATCAATTGCACAAAATCATAATCATTTCATTTCAGATACGGTATATTTCAACTCCACAAAGTACCATTTGGTTTCTAAGGTGAGGCAGTATCCCAGGATTATCAAAATATATCAGTGGACTTCCTGCTATTAAATGCTAATACGTTCATAAAAAAAGGATGATTGAATCTTCCCAATCCACAGTACAATATCTTTTAGACTCTGGGAGATTCTGCTGGTGGTAGCAAATATCCTTTAGTCTTCACTAAATAGTGTTACAAAGGGACGCAGGCAAGTTCAAAAAACAAAAGACAAACACACACACACACACACACACACACACACACACACACAACTCTTGAGTATAAATCAAGTCTGTGTGTACATCAGAATTTCTTGAGGTAGAAAATCTGAGCTTCCCCCCCCCAAACACCTGAATGGAAGAGGTCATAGGTCAGTAAGAATGATTAACAATCCCCTTTGATTTCTCAGCTTATGATTCTGGTCATGTCACTTATGTGTGTGTGAGCATCAGTTTTCTTATCTGTAAATTGGTGATAGTAATACCTGTCCCAATTGCCAGGGAAGGATGTTATGCAATTTGTGGAAGATAATAAAGGTGAAAACTCTTTGTGAACCTCAAAGTGCCATATGAGCAAAAGGTGCTATTGCTGGTGCTGGCAGAATCATGTTGTTCTGGACCTTTCTCTGGCAAAAGTCTGCACCCCTCATTCTTTCTTATTCTCCCTTTCCCTCTCCCTTTGCCTCAGGATCCAGAGAGTCCGCTAAAAGCGGACATCTAATGGATGTCCCCGCTAGATTCTGGGGACACCTAATGGATGTCCCTGCTAGATTCTGGGGACATCCATTAGACACGTTCATGGCAGCTTTTTTTACAATAGCCCCAAACTGTAAAGAATTCAAGTGTTCATCAACAGATGAACAGATAAAGCAAATTATGCTATATCAATAAAATGGAATACCACTTGGCAATAAAAATGAGTTAATTATGGTTTAACAACACAGGTAAATATAATTATGCTGAGTAAGAGAAGCTAGACCCTGATCTCCCTCAAAGAGCCTGCTCCCATATATATCAAATTTTAGAAACTGCAAATTAATCTATGGTAACACAAAGTACATGAGTGGTTGCCTTGGGATGGGTTGTGGGGGACAGGCAAGGGCAGGAGGGAGAGGTTACAAAAGGCCTTGAGGAAACTTTTGGGGTATAAAGGATGTATTTATTATCTTTATTGTGGTGATGGTTTCAGGGAATGTACTTTTGTCAAAACTTATAAAATTGTACACTTTAAATATGTGCAGTTTATTTTACGTTAATTGTACTTCAATAATGTTTTTTTAAAAAAAACTATCAGGCTGGGCTCAGTGGCTCTGCTTGTAATCCCAGCACTTTGGAGGCCGAGGCGAGTGGATTGCCTGAGCCTGCAGGTTCGAGGCCAGCCCAGGCAACTTGGCTAGATCTCGTCTCTACAATAAATAAAAGAAAAATAGCTGGGCGTGGTAGCGCATGCCTGTAGTTCCAGCTACTTGGAAGGCTGAGGCGGAAGGATCGCTGGAGCCCAGCAGGTTGATGCTGAAGTGGCCTTGAGTGTGCCATGGCACTCCAACCTGGACGACAGAATGAGACTCCAACTCAAAAAAAAAAACCAAAAAACTATCATACAGTCTGTTTCTTATCAAACTAAACCTGTGCCTACTGTACGCAGAAATTGCACTCTTGGGCATTTATCTAAGAGAAATGAAAACTTGTGTTCACACAAAGATTGTACATGAGCACTCATAGCAACTATAGTTGTATTAGTAAAAATCTGGAAACAACACAAATGTCCTTCATAACTCTGGTACATTCCCACGATGGCACACTGCTCAGCAATAAAAAGGAACAGACTATTCAATACATGCAACTTGGGAGGATCATAAGGGTATTGTGAGCAGTGATAAAAGGCAATCTCAAAAGGTTGTGTCCTGTATGATTCCATTTATACAATATCCTTAGATGACAAAACTACAGAGATGGAGGGAGACTAGTGGTTGTTAGGAAACAGGGATGGGCTAGAAAGGTGTGATTCTAAAGAGACAGCAGAAGGAAGTTCCATAGCAGTGATGGAATAATTCTGTATCTTGATTTTTGTGGTGGTTACACAATCTATATGCAGGGCCAAATTGTGTAGAAAGACACACACACATACATACACCCACACAAAAAATTGGTGAAAACTGAATAAGGTCAATAGTCCACTTAACAGTATTGAACCAATGTCAGTTTCCTGGTTTTAATATTGTATTGCAGTCACATAAGATGTCACCCTTGAAGGAAGTTGTGTTCAAGAGATAGTACACTATTTTGGCAACTTTCCGTAAATCTGTAACCATTTAAAAATAAACATTCTTTTAAAAAGTTAACAAACTTACATAAAAGGAATTAAAAACTTCCCTGGAGACCTCAGGTTGGGCTAGGTAAGTTACAACTCTTTAAAAATATACTTTTTCCTCAAAGCCCTCCCTAAATGCCATTAATTATGCAGCCAGTATGAGACAAAGAGCAAATGAACTCATATTCCTCCCCATGTTAAACAAAGGCAAAAATCCAAAAATGTTGAACAAGTCTATGAATATATGGTGCTTGACTGGTCTTATTTTTTCCAGGCAAAAGTCACTCGAATGTGTGTTCATAGAGGCAGGGATAGTATCCTTATGACTCCAGGTCCTACACAGGGTTTGACTCACAGGAAGAGCCCAGAAAAGGCTTTTGGAAGGAAGAAAACTAGGGAGGGAGGGAAAAAGAAGTATAAAGAAAGGGAAAGAACCCCCTTTGTGTCATGGTAGGAAGGTTGTTTAGTTTAGGACAGATCAGTGTATAGATCGAATTCCACATGGTGGAGGCAGTACGGGGATGGAAGGAGAAGTCCCACAGTGTGGACTTATGCATACCTGGAAAATGAAAATCAGAACTCTTGCTGAATTCTCCTTTCACCAGGGACAAGGAGTCCTGGCTAAGGCTGCAACTATGTAGATGATAGCCAGGCTGGGAATGGGGGGACCTGAAGGAATCACTGAAGCTGTCTGTAGTAGAAAGGTTTTGGGTTTTTTTGTTTTGTTTTTGAGTCAGGGTCTCACTCTGTCATCCAGGCTGGAGTGCAGTGGCACAATTATGACTCACTAGAGCCTCCAACTCCTGGGCTCAGGCAATCCTTCTGTCTTAGCCTCCCCAGTAGCTGGGACTACAGGCACATGCCACCATGACTGGCTAATTTTTCTATAGAGATGAAGTCTTGCTATGTTGGCCAGGCTGGTCTTGAGCTCCTGGGCTCAAGTAATCCTCCTGCTTCATCCTCCCAAAGTGCTAGGACTACAGACATGAGCCGCCATGCCCAGCACATATAGAGGGAAGATTTTAAAGGATAAACATGAGCTGAGGTATTGACTGACAGCCATAATTCAGCCACATATGAGCAAATACCAAGCCTATCCAGAAGTCAGGTGTGGAACCTGAGGGCAACCTAGAATCAGAATCAGGAGTCAGAAGGAGGCAGGATTGACAGGGATCAAAGACAAGAGTGGAACATTAAAACAGGAGGAAGAGATCGTTACTCTTATTTGTTCTGGTGCCCTCTTGTAGGGTTTGGGCCCACTTGGATGGCTGACTTAAAGGCACAGTCAGAGCCGACCACCTCATTGGTTAATGACAACATAAAGAAGTTAAGAGAATATGAATCTCTCTAAAATATCATGGACTCCTCAAAATAGTAGGAAAATAGTAAATATTTCTACAAATTCTTATTTATTTATTTTTTTTGAGTCAGAGTCTCACTCCCTCGCCCAGGCTGGAGCACAGTGGCACACTCACGGCTACCCCAGAGTCGACCTGCTGGGCTGCAGCGATCCTTCCGCCTCAGCCTTCCAGATAGCCAGAACTACCCCGGGTGCACGCTACCACGCCCGGCTAATTTTTGATTTATTGTAGCGATGAGGTCTCCCCAAGATGCCCGGGGTGGTCTTGAACCTGAGGGCTCAGGCAATCCACTCACCTCGGTCTCCCAAATTGCTGCGATTACAGGCTGAGCCACCAAGCCTGGCCATTTGCAAATTCTTAGAGCTTCCTTCCTCAACACTATTTTGAAGACTATGTAATTCAGTTTTGGTAGGTTGTCTGGGTTCAACGTGAATAACAACCAAACTGCTCCTTGTTCTACATTATCTCCTTCTCCTATATGACTCCAAGGCTTTAAAAAACAGCCTAATCCTGTTTTGGGGCCTGTTTCCAGTTCATTATTTTATTACACTGCCTGGCCTATGCTTACATGTCTTCAAGTTCTACATTTTCTCTTGTAATCCTTTATACTATGACATAATTATTCAAGTTTACAGGATATAGACATAGCAGAAATATGGATATCCAGTTTTTCTAAGAAATACATTGAACATACAACTGTGAGGCTGTTTTTCTTCATGACAGCTCTTGACTTATACTTCTCATCCATTTTCTTAACCTTTCACATTATTTCCTGAGGCCATTTCATCTTCCCTCTAAAATGCCAACCTAAAAATAAGTAATCGCACTGAAAAGGATCCAGATGGAAACAGAAAAACATGGACACACTCATTCACTACGTGAAACGTTTTCTGTATTTGTCTGTAGACTTAAGTTTGCTTCTTATCTTCACTTCTGTCTCATCACAGAGGGTATTAGTGATTCACAGAAATGTTCTGACCTATTGAAGCAAAATTCATTCTATGGGTTTTCCATTTCAGATGGTAACAGTTGATTTTGGCACTTGCAACTTTATGAAAATTACCTGGAAATAAATGTGACTAATTCATATATATATATATTTTTTAGTTGGAGTCTTACTCTGTCACCCAGGCTGGATTGCAATTGCAGTGGCATGCTCACGGCCACCCCAGTGTTGACCTGCTGGGCTCAGGCAATCCTTCCGCCTCTACCTTCCAAGCCTCCAGAACTACAGGCGTGTGCTTCCATGTCTGGCTAATTTTTTATTTATTGTAGAGACGAGGTCTCACCAAGTTGCCCGGGTTGATCTCAAACCCGTGGGCTCAGGCAATCCACTTGCCTCAGCCTCCCAAACTGCAGGGATTACAGACTGAGCCACCAAGTCTGGCCAATTCATATTTTTGTATTTAATCACGCTAAGACTTTAGATTGTTGTATGTGTTCTCAAGAGGCATACTTTTTGTTTGTTTCAAGTGGTTGGGGAAAAAAAGATACGTCAAGCTCAGAACTTGGCAAATTCCCTAATTTCTCTTGCTGTATGAATTTGGAAGACTTTCTAAGGCAAATCTTCAGTCGCTTGGACACCGCAGTCATGAAAACAAGATGAATGTAATAAATTATTAACAAAGCCAGAAATGTGAATTATCAAACTAATCAGAATCCCAAATGAACTGTTTAAAAAAAAATTTTTTTTTTAGAAGAAAGAACAACATATACATACACTTATATTGGAGGGGATTTAGTGAGTAACTTGTTTTCAAGGAACCCTCTGATGTCAGTACACATTTATCTACATCTGTGCCTTTCTTATCTACAGTTCTGTTCAATGGCAACTGGCCATCAGAATGAGAAGTTTGAGATACCACAAGATACTGAATAACCAAAACAAACAAACAAACAAATAAAAACTTACATTCATTACTAAAGCAAGAAATATTTCTACACCGCATTAGAATATTTATCAGAATAAAGAGTTGAAACAAAAAGTACTTACTGAATAACTGTCTATTAGTCAGGTGGAGTCTACCCTAGGCAGAATGAGGAATCTTTGTGAGGTTGTATGAAAGAGTTATAAATTTTAGAATTAAGCTAATAATCTAAATCACTGAGGTCTATAAGTTACTGCCCCATAATATGAAAGAAAATTGGGTCCTAAATTGTGGTGCTTTGGAAAATAGTCCAAATGTGAGACTTAGACCTGCTGTCAATAGGTTTCATTCTATATGAACAATCAGTCATGATTTGATTATCTTGTAGACCCCAAAACAGATTCTAACTTTTAAAGTATATATGCTGCAAAGGCAACCAAATTTTTGTGCACATCATTCAGAAGAAAATGTTGAGCCAAAAACAAAAATCAAGAGAGTGTAGTTTTAAGTATTGTGAAGGTGACAAAATACAACCACTCTATTCTCCATATTAACATGTCCAGATTCCACTACGTAGGTCTTGCTCACACATAGTCTGAACCAAAGCTGGATGTGACCTCTCCCCTCTTTAAACTGTATGAACTGTGAAGTTATTGACATGTGACTCCAAGGTAGCTATTTAGTCTGGGCACGGTGGCTCACACCTGTAGTCCCAGCACTTTGGGAGGCCAAGGCAGGAGAATTGCTAGAGCCCAGGAGTTCAAGACCAGCCTGGGCAACATAGTGAAAGCTTATCTCTCCACTAACAACAAAAAAATAAAATTAACTGAGCATGGTGGTGTGCTTCTGTAGGTGTGCTTCTGTAGTCTCAGCTATTGGGGAAGCTGAGGTGAAAGGATCCCCTAAACCTAGAAGGTCCGGGCTGTGGTGAGCCATGATCATGTCACTGCACTCCAGCTTGGGCAACAGAGTAAGACTGACTTAAAAAAAAACAAAACAAAGATAGCTGTTCATTCCTTGGTCAGGGACTTGCTCTCTTTTTCTTGTGAAATGTATCATATTCTACTCTGTAACACAGTGGTTTATCTACAGGTGTTATCTCCCCTACTAGAGTATAAACTTTTAAAATGCAAGGACCATGTCTGTTTTACTTTCTTTGAAGTTACACAAATGACAACACAGTTCTAACTTTCTTTCTTTATAAAATTATTTTCATCTATTAATACCTAACACATTGTAGATGCCCAAGAAGGATTTGTTGACCGGACTGACTGAATGAATAAATAAACAAACACTTCCAATTATTTCCCTCTTATCAGAATTCTACATGGTATCTAGTAGAAAGAGGCCCAGAAAACAGAAGGTCAACTCTTCAAAGGGCATTGGTTGGAATAGAGCCTGGCAGGCTGGCCTGCCGTCCTCAGTTCACTGCCCATCAAACACAAATACCGCCACTGACTCTTCCATTTCATACTGTGGTATTTGGTTGCACCCCGTGGCGTCCTGGCAAGCTATCCAGGAAAGCTTCCTCAGGGAAATGTGGATGTCTGACCCCACACTAAAACGATGTTTTAGAGTGGTTAGTGCAGAATTTGTCACAAACTACTCCAACCATCTGGAGGTCCAAAAAGCAAGCATTAGTATGACTTTTCTCCCCCAGGTGGCAAGGAGAACTAAAAACATCTAAACCGAAAAGAACATCTAATTAGAAGAAACCAAATGGGGCATTTTGTGTTACAGTTCTCTCTATGTCAAGTGCACAGGACTAAGTAAAATAGAAGATGGTGTTTTGCTTTCAAAATGGAATTTTGCAAGACTTTCTAAATGGTTTCACAAACTATTATCTGTCCTGGAAAAGGAATGTAATCCTTAGAGGAAAAAGCACAAACTTAGTTTAGTAGTATATGTGGAAAAACTCTATATGTCACTTTCTTATGAAATACTTCTGTTTTAAAAAGCAAATTTTAAAATGTGACTTTAAGAAAAAATGTAATTTGAGAATGATCACTTTATTTATTGAATTAATATCTAGAGGCCCACTGGCCACCTGTTTATAGCCAGTCCTTCATTTTTATTCAATCACAGGTGAAGTCAGCGGCACTCAGATTTTATGACATATCTGCAATGCTTCACTTAGAACATTGACTAACCGCTGTATTTTTTTCACAGACTGTCACTATCTCATTATAAAGACTAGAAGAACAGGCCCTTGTTCTCAAGCAAGAAAACACAGAAGCTTCATTTGTTTATTATTTTTAACCACTATGCATTTTGTGTGCTTTATAGCGTCTTCAGTGATTGTTTAATTGTGAATATGTCGGCATGTGATTTGAGGTCAGCTGTTTGTTCCCTGGGTAGTACAGTCAATCCATAATTTTGATAGGGAGAAATCACATTAAAGTTCAAGCTTCAGATTCTAGATTGTCAATAAATAATTTCCCTCTCTTAAAATCTTCTATGTCTATCAAACTGTTTAAATTTCCTTGAATATTACTTAAAATGTATTTTTAAAAGCACCTTTCCTCCTTGTCATTGCTTTAAAAAATGCAGATAGACAAACAGAAAGAAAAAATTGTCTCCAATTCCACCACTCAAAGATAATCACAACTAGTATTTTGGTGCACTGCTTTCCAGGCTGGTTGAGGGAGTTCTTTGTTGTTGTTTTAATAAGCACTGAAACAAACTCAAAATAAGCTTTGCCAAGGTTTAAAGTGATGTCACCTTCTTAAAAATGTTTTTTTCTAAGCTAGAACCACATAAAATAAGATTTTCTTCCACTTAATGTTTTCAATTTGCTGCCAGTGTATAGCTCGAGTGAGCCATAAGTCTCCAGGAAAATAGGTTTAAAAAGAAAAAATTTTAAGTCAGGGTCTCTGTCACCCAAGCTGGAATGCAGTGGCTAGATCACCGCAGCTTTGACCTCCTGAGCTCAGGTGATCCTTCCACTTCAGACTTCCAGGTAGCTGGGACTAAAGGTATGTACTACCACCCCTAGCTAATTTTTTGTTTGTGTAATTATTTTTAATTTTAATTTTTTTTTTTTTTTTTTTTTTTTTTTTTAGAGAGAGGGTCTCTCTATGTTGCCAAGGTTGGTCTCAAACTCCTGGGTTCAAGTTATCCCCACACCTCAGCCTCCCAAAGTGCTGAGATTACAGGCATGAGCTGCCACACCCAGCTGAAAACAGGCATTTTTAAGAAAAAGGTGAGGCCAGGCACAGTGGCTTAGCCTGTAATCCCAACACTTTGGGAGGCCGAAGCAAGTGGCTTGCCTGAGCCCACGGGCTCGAGACCAGCCTGGGTAACTTGGCCAGACCTCATCTCTACAATAAATAAAAAAATTTGGTGGGCATCGTGGTGTGTGCCTATAGTTCCAGCTACTTGGAAGCCTGAGGCAGAAGGATCGCCTGAGCCTGGCAGGTTGAGGCTGCGGTGGCCGTGAGAGTGCTACTGCACTCCAGCCTGGGCAACAGAGTGAGATTCTGACTCGAAAAAGGTGAAATGCTGTTTCAAAGCCCGTTACAAAAATGCTCTGAATGCTTCCTTTTGACCCATCTCCTGCTCCTCCCAGGTCATCCTCCCAACCCAGTACTTCTTCTTCTTCTTCTTCTTTTGATCCTGCTCTCATCCATCAGAAGCAAAATTGGAAATATGAGAAGCACACAAGGGATCCCAGAGTAAGT
>CAUYQG010289705.1:0-16237 GCA_963574415.1 Tarsius wallacei
CATCTCTACAATAAATAAATAAAAAAATCAGCTGGGTGTGGTAGCGCTCGCCTGTAGTTCCAGCTACTCGGAAGGCTGAGGGGGAAGGATCGCCGGAGCCCAGCAGGTCGAGGCTGCGGTGGCCGGGAGCGGCCACTGCACTCCAGTCTGGGAGGCAGAGTGAGACTCCAACTCAAAAAACAAACAAACAAACAAACAAACAAAAAGAGAGTCTTAGTTCGGTGGCTCAGCCTGTAATCCCGCGCTTTGAGAGGCTGAGGTGAGTGGATTGCCTGAGCCTGCGGGTTCGAGACCCGCCTGGGCAACTTGGTGAGACCTCATTTGTACAATAAATAAAAAAATTAGCTGTACTTGGTAGCACGCGCCTGTAGTTCCAGCTACTTGGAAGGCTGAGGCGGAAGGATCGCCGGAGCCCAGCAGGTTGAGGCTGCAGTGGCTGGGAGCAGCCACTGCACTCCAGTCTGGGCGACAGAGTGAGACTCCAACTCAAAAAAAAAATAAAAGAGTCTTAACTGGTCAGATATGATCATTGGTTACATATGGTAATGATGAAGAAGGTAAGTCAAAGATTATGCCTAGTTTGAGCAATGGGTTGGATAGGAGTCCCATTCATTGAAATATGTGCAGGTATGAAAAGAAATATGAATTCACCATTGGTGCTGCAATGTAGGGCAATCATTTCTAGATATCCCAGGTATGTCTGGTGTGTTCCAAGACCAGTCCATGCATTTCTTCTGTTCTAGTAAAATCCTTTCAGTGCAATATTCAAAGATCATCAGAGGGATGCTCATTGCTAGTACCACACTCATTGGTTCATTCCTTGACCACGACTCCTGAGAGTCTTCTGGGCACAGCACATACTGCTTTGTTCCACAATGACCAGTGATATTGCCATTGGCTATTACAGAAGAGACTGGGGAGGAGACCTCTGCTCTGAATTGTTGTCAAAGACCAGATCATCATGGGTTGTGATGATGACACTCGACTTCTAGTGATATGCCCTCTTTGTTGGAATTTTAAAACTAGTTCGTGAAACTGAGAGCAAAGGTCATCTCGCTTCTTCCATTGTCTTTGCCATGCTCATCTCTTTTCCTGGTGATGATGAGCTTCCTTCTTAACACAGAAGTGCCATGCACATGGCTTCATGTGAAAAAAACAATGTCCTAAGTGGTCCGCTGCTCTACAGTTCTGCAAGCAGCAAGAATATGAATCTTACCTTGAGTTAAATTGAGGCATCCTGCCAAAGAATCACTACCCTATGAGATTTTTATTTCATGAAATTATGGATTATTAAAGAAGAAAAGACCCTTGACATTAATCTCCACAGTGCTTCTCAAACTCTAATGTGCACAAAAATCTCACGGATGCTTTGTTGAGAGGTAGATTCTGAATCAATAGTTCTATGGACAGGGCTCTAAGACTTTGCATTTCTAAGAAGCTCCTGAGTGGTGTGAAAGCAGCTGGTCTACAACTTATGCTTTGTGATCAAAGTACTAGTCTAGGCCATCCTGTCAGTGTATGGTTGAAGAAAATGAGCCAAAGACATTTATTTAGTGCAAACAAGTGAGTTCAGTGCCACCTACACATTCAATTAGTGATAGCCATTGGGTACCCTGTCCATTACCAGGGAAAGAGAGAGCTCAATAGAAGCCCGAACCTCACTTGCATGCAATTTTCCTACGTAGCAAATCCTCCCATGTACCCTACTCTAAAATAAAATAGATAAATGAATTCGAATCAGGATTAGAATAATCAGCTTCCCTGATTCAACAGTGTTTCCCATGATTCGATGTTCAAGCATAACTAATCATTTGGAATTTAGAAAACCAATCTCTGCTAATCATCCAAACAAAACAAAGCAAAACAACAACAACAACAACAACAAAAATCCTCCCTAAAGAAAGTGAAAAAATCCAGGTGAAAAGAAAAAAAGTCATCTTTGCTAATATGCTGAAGGGTTTTGCTAATTAAAAATTAACTAGCTAATATTTTGCTAATCATTCATTATGCTGTGTGTGGTAACATTAAACCTTTGAAAATGTACATAGAACACATTTCCATCGGTAAAGTAAGTACTTCACGGGATGTGGTTTCATACTCTTTATTAGAGGGAGAAAATACTGTTGCTTTCTTTTTAAAGATTATTTGAGTACACATTTTTAGTATAACATTTGTTTTAATAGAAAGATGGAATTTTCCTGGAAGAAAATTACTCTTGATGGGACAAGAAACCTTCTTCATTCACCTGTACTGCAGACATGCTTCCAAACGGGGACTCTAAGGACCCCTAAACCAGAAAGAACCCTCAAAAGTGGGGTGCGGAAAACTGGGATCGTGCAGCAACACGAAAATAGGTCTTTCCAACAATAGACTGGGGGATTGCTTTCTTCCAGCTGGCCACCAATTCGTACCTGGATTTCTTCATATTTCGTCCCTTTCCTGACCCCTCCCTTCCTAATGTTGCTGCTCCAATTTAAACAAGGACTGTCAGGGAAGCAGATGGACTCCGCACCAGGCTGGGGAAGAGCCAGCAACACACAATGCAAAGTGCTCCCTTCTGACCCCGAGGTGGCTGCAAACTTGATCAAAAGGGATCTTTCTCTCCGGGGAGAAGAGAAAATGCAGTCTTATTGCCGCTCCAAACTTCTCCTCACCGAAGGCAGCCGGTTCAGCTGTGGTCTGTGTGGAGGAAGAGTCCTCTGGAGGATGGACTGGAGCCATCAAGCCCTTATCCCCTGGAATGTCTCCTGGGACTCAGGCACTGGCCAGAGAATAGAAATGAAGTAGCTGTTTCCAGCGATTTACAGTTTTCTTAGAGAAGGAAAATGCCTGAAGATGTTTTAGCCCAGTAGGGTCCTCGACTGAAACTTCTAGAGGGGTTTCTATTGCTTCTGACTACATCTTGTGATTTTTGCACCTAAATGAACACTCTAACATCTGACGCCTTCCAGGTACTGCATTCATTCAGAGACAAAAAAAAAAAAAAGCCTTCCTAGTTAAACAGCAATATGTAATATTTATTGTGTCTCTCCAAATGTCTTCTCAAATTAATATCGAATTTTTTAAAAAGCCAAATGTAAAGCTAACAAGTCAGGCTACGGACACATATATTCTCTTCCTAAATCTCTCAAAGAGAAGGGGTTAGACAGTCCTTCACCTCTATCTGAAAAGTTTGCAAGGACTTTTAAATGGAAACTGTGTCCATGAAAATTTATATGTATATATAGCCCTGGGTTAAATCAAGCACGGGGCCTAATGTAGAATATAAAGTACTCATCACTTACTTTCTCTTTCGTGAGAGACTATGCTTTGGTGGAAGAATTCATTCAACATCTGATAAATATACTCCTCTGGCTGAGGCATATGGATAGCACAACAGGGAGAGACTTGATAGTGGCTATGAAGAAACAAAGACATAACATTAGTTCATGGGAATGGATCCAAAGTGATTTTTTCAACCATGTAGAATTTCTTGAAATAATCTAAAATAATAATTGGCTGTAAAACAATGGAAATATTTAAAAATTGGGTAAAACAAACACAAATAAAGATGCTCTATTATATAAATTCACAGACAAATAGATTGCTATAATGGAGAAAATATTTAGAGGTTGCTATCATTAGTTAAGATAGTCTATGCATTTGTAAAGATTTCCAAATGAAAGTTCTTACATGTTTCAAACCAGTGAAGACATTTTGAGTTGCTTAGTTCATGATTCTATCTGGTGATAGTCTGATGTATGAAATTGAACTATCAGTTTCTACAGTGGTTTCTCATATCAGTGAAGACCTATGATATATATTGCAGAATCTGGCTACTCATTGACCATTTGATTTGAATGATGTTTTATTTAGAAGTATAGTGTTATTGCTGTTTTTTTAAAGGAAAGTATAATTTGATTATTTTTAGGTTTAACATCGATTTTCTAGTTAATGGAAAGCCTCTATTATTTCTTATTTTTTACTCATAGCTGCTTCATACATTTAAATTACTTGCCTACCCCTTAAGGGCGTTTGAGTTTGCAATATGGCTTTATTATCTGACTTCAAATGTTGTAATCTTTCCCTTGATATTACACTCATTGAAAGCAACATAGTACTTCTTTGATTTTTCCCTGGTACCAATTATTATGATTTCTTAAGCAAATGAATATTTCTTCTTTTTATTCATCTAATCCACAAATGTTTACAAGTACTTGCTCTGTTTCAGACAATATATTAGCCAAGAGAGAGATAACAGTGAACAAGACAGACCTAGTCCCCACTCTCACGAATCTTAATAATGAAGTGTGGAAACATTTGTTTATTGGTTGATAAACAAATATGGCTATCTGAAATCCTTTGCCATCATACCTTACAACAATAAAAAGATTACGGCTCTCTTCCCAGAAGAAAAAATAAAAATTTGTAGGTGTTATGAACTGAATTGTGTTCTTCCTGATTTCATACGTTTAAGTCCTAACCTTCACCAGCTTGCAACAGTGTTTGATATATTTAGAGAGGTAATTAATTTTAAATCAGGTCATTAGGATGGGTGCTGATATAATATGACTTTTGTCCTTATAAAAGGAAATGTATACACAGACAGACAGAGAGGAAGGACCATGTGAAGACAGTAGAAAAAGATTGTCATCTTCACCTCAAATAGGCCCTTGGAAGAAACAAACATGGCTGACATTTTGGTCCTGGACTTCTAACCTTCAGAACTATGGGAAAATAAACTTCTATTGTTTAAGCCACACAATTTTTGGTACTTTGTTGGTACTAGCACACTAATACATTGAGTTTTTTTTTAAATTACAAAAGCTTAGCTTTAATTGTAGAATCCACATTTCTACAGGAAAAATAAAAGTACAACATTGACACTTAAACAGTGGCTTTCAGTCCCATAGGTAAATGGCCTGGTGGCATAATTTACAGAGATTTTTTTTTGTTATCTTCTTCACCTTAATCAGGATGGTACCAAAGGCTTCCAATTCTGAGATGATTCAGACTTGGAGGTTCTAGACAGAAAGTGAGACACAAAAATATTATCAAATGTGAGTGCATAGAAGGACATGAGCATTTGAACCAACATTTCATTCTTGAGAACTTATACAGCTGGGCGTGGTGGCTCACGCCTGTAATCTCAGTGCTTGTGAGGCTGAGGTGAGAAGATCGCCTGAGCCCATGGGTTCGAGAACAGCCTGGGCAACATGGCAAAACCTCATCTCTACAATAAATAAAAAAAATTAGCTTGGTGTGGTGGCACATGCCTGTAGTTCCAGCTACTTGGAAGGCTAAAGTGGAAAGATTGCCTGAGTTCAGTAGGTGGAGGCTGCAGTGGCCATGAGCATGCCCCTGCACTTCTGCCTGGGTGACAGAGTAAGACTCCAAGTCAAAAAAAAAAGGACCTTATCCTAAGGAAATAATCAAATACTTAAACAAAAATTTAGCCCAAGTAAGTAATTATCTGAAGAAGTGAGATGATTAAAACAAGCCACATGCATCCTGCCATTAATAGCATATTATAAAATTGTATTCATTTGTACTGAAAGATATTTTAAATAGAAATTTGAATTATAAAGATGATATAAGATATTTATGATTTTTTGAAAAAATATGTATAAAATGGTCAGAAGTATATGTACTAAAATATGTAATGATGATTGTCTTTGGGTAATTATGTCATAATATTTTTTCTTACTTTTTAGTCTATACTTTATAATAATTCTCTAAAAAATGTGTTATTTTAAAATAAAAACTCCAACATTTTGTTTTTTAAGTAAATTAATTAAAGTTTTTAATATCATGAATCAATGTTGTGATTGCCTTCCTTGAAGAAAGTAGCCACTGGGAAATTTTTTTAATAAAGAAATGTAGTTTGGTTCTAAAAATCCTAGGATGACATGACTTTAAGCATCTTAAACAATAACTTCTAAATTCTGATGCAAAGGGAATACACTGTTGGTTAGAAAATTTTGAGAAACTTCAAGATAAATACACCGATGTGTACGAATAGTAGTGATTCTGAAAAGTTATAGAATGATGCATAAATTTTTGATCTTGGGTGAAGAAGTACATGCAGATAATACTTCCATGTTGGCTTCTTATTGTTCTATGCTTTTAGTTTTTTTTTTAAAGTTTTTTCTTTTATTATAGAGATGTGTAGTACAGGTCAGGATTAGCTACACAAGTAGGTTTTGTGCAGGTGAAGTTTGGACCTCCTACTGGTCCTCACTTTCCCTGACTTGGGACCAGGTACCCTTTGTGTTGTTGCATGTTCCCCACTTCTTCCCCTGGCAATGTCTAGGGACTGCCAATCCCTTCCTTTTGCTAATATGACTAATGTTCAATTCCCAGTTATGAATGAGAACATGAGGTATAAATAGTGCAGCTATGGACATGCATGTGCAGGTATCTTTTTTTCTAGAATGGTTTATGTTCCTCCAGGTATATTCCCAGGAGAGGGTTTGCTGGATCATTGGAAGGTCAATTTTTAGTTCTTTTAGGGATCACCACACTGCTTTCCATAGAGGTTGAGCTGGAGACCATCATACTTAGTGATCTATCACAGAAGCAAAGAACTGAATACCTCATGTTCTCATTCATAACTGGGAATTCATAACAGTCCATCGAAAATGGACTGGATAAAGAATATGTGGTACACATAGATGATGGAGTATTATGCGGCCATAAAGAAGAACAAAACCTTGTGCCAAATTTTAAAGTTCAAAATCTTGACTCACATCTTGATGAAAGATATCATTCTACAGCAGGATGCTGTGTTCATTCATAAGGCATATATTTACCCAACACTTTCTATATGCTAGAAAATGAATTTAATGATGAACAAAATGTGGTCCCCACCCAAAAAATATGTACTCATGATGTAAACAGCTAAAGATGTATCCAAAATTGAATGTGATTGTCTTAGCTCATATAATGGCTACATCCTCTGTTGTATATTCCTGAATATTCACTAAGGAATGTTTATGGTAAATATGTCCATTTATATATGCTATTTCTTTCTTTACACTATCCATGTGACTATTCCACAAAAGCACCATTGACCTTCAATTATATTCAGCAAATATTTATTGAGCAAAATTCTCTGCTACTTTTGCAGATTATGGAGAGATAAGAAGTCTAATGCACATATCCATATAACCAAAGTAAATCAGATTGTGCAAATGACATAAGAAAATAATTAAGGGAATCCATGGTGAGAAAAGTCAAATCAAATTTAAACAAATGCAGAAAGACATTTGAGCTTTTGAAGGATGGAAAATATGTCTGCTGAGGTGAGGAAATGATGATGTAAGAGTAGGCATAACAGCATAGACAAAACAACAAGGGCAAAGACATTGGGACACGTACTAGGTAAGATGGGTAGCCTATTTTGGTGGGAGGACAGAAGGAAAAGAAAGAAGCCTTGGGAAAGAAGACATGGGGCGTAGGGAGGAGATGCATGGCCAAGCATGATGAATTCCCCAGGAGTGTTCTTGCTTTGGGATCCAGAAGTGATGGAAAACCAGGAAAGGAACTTAAGTCAGAAAGTGATGATTTAGGCCTATGTTTTAGGAAGACTAATGTGCTGTCACTTAAAGATGGACGAATGTGTAACAGAGACATTGGAACAGAGCAAAATATAGACTCAGTTTGATGCACAATGGAGAGAATTTGCACAGCTATTTTAATATATAGAACCTTGTGTGATTTTCATATTTGTAACTGTGCTAAGGTAATTGATATTCAATGCAACTTGAAGATTCTTTTTCTCTTTTTTATAGTATGGGTTTTTATATATTCAATTTAAAGCAAGTTAAATGCACACTGAAGTAGAATCAACTCCACAGATGTCTAACCTCTTATATTTTACAGCATTTTGAGAGATATAAAAGGATGAAGACACAATCCCTGATGTTCAAGTTTAGCTTTGCCTGTTTTAGGTTTTAAACTTCTAGACAACATGTAATTACTCTGTGTAATTAACAAACTTGTATATCCAAATACTTAGGTTGACTAAATGTAAGTTCAATATAATCTAGGGACTAATCTTATCAGAGGATACAAAACCTAAAAGTCATGTCTTACCTTTTTGAATGTCTGCTCCAGCTGCATGTAAGAGACCATAGGCAAATTCAATAAAGTAGAAAGGCTAAATTAATGCCTCTCTCATTTTATTTCAACAGGAAAGCAATGTGAGCTCAGAACGAGAATGATGCAAACTTGGCCTTTCTGTTTAGCAGGTGATGATATGCAAGGATCTCCTAAGCGTGTCCTACCCATGCTGATTCTATATTTGCTTCATCATTCAATTCAAACTCAACGTGGTTGATTAAGGCCAACTGCAGGTATACAGAGCATGATGATTTTACAGAAATAAGTTTCATTTTATTAATCAAAATCAAATTCTTACTCTTTGTCCAATCTATGAAATGTAAATATTATAGAAAAAGAAGATTTAGCAATTACACCTATAGAGAGTTATAAATTAGATTTTAAACAAACTCAATATCATTTCACAGCTTATCTATGTATAAAATAAAACAGTATTATTTATTTCTGACTAGTATTTCAGGGATCTTGAGATTTTTTTCAGAGTAATCTTTTGATTAAAAAATTCAGTTGGACATTGCGTCAATAAATAATGTCTCAAATCAACAAAGGGTTTCATCTGAAAAATTTTTTTCTGACAGGGATGGTAGGAAATGTATAATAGAGCAATGTGGTGTTTTTGTCTTTTAATCTACTCCTCCAGGCTTAATTTTATTCAAACCTCTATGTTATAAAATATTTTCTTTCTATAATACTATGAGGCTGTTATTTTAGAAAACAGAAAAGTATAAAAAAACGCACAAGTTATTATCACCATCTAAAAATTTAGCCACTGTTCACAATTTAGGTTTTGTGTTATACTTCGTGTTGTGTAAAATATTTTTTCAAAAAGTTTAATATACTGTACTTAGTGTTACATTTGCCATTTTCCATAACATATTCTATAAAATTAAAGTATTATTATTTATTATTATTATATTATTAGCTGTTATTCAAAAGCATACTATTTAATGACTAAACAGAATGCCATCATCATGAAAATTTTATTCTATTTAAAATTTCCAAAATTCTTGTATTCCTTATTATAAGTTTTTTCCTATTACAAACAACAATGCTGTTTCTACTTTAAATAAATAAATTGAGACTTTTCTGTCTATGTTCTAGGTTAAGTTATTAGGAACACAAGTGTTCAGTCAAAGATTATAAAAATATTGAGACCTTGAAATCTCATCAAAGGAAAGTTTATGAATTTACACTATTGAGACAGACAGCAAAAATTTTCCCTAATTCTATCCAATTTAGGACATCATTAACTTTAGATGCAAAACTAAAAAATTCTTTTCTCCTTATTCTATTTTGCATTTTTGATTATTAATGAGACTGGAAACATTTTATATGCTCATGAGTCATTTACGTTTAACTATTATAAATTTTCTTTTAATTTTTTTTTGCATATTTTCCAGTAGGGACATATGTTTTTACCTCAAAGATGCGCACATTATCATAAGAGATGAATACAAGTTGGATATTCCTTATCCAAAATACTTGGGACCAGAAGTGTTTCAGATTTTGGATTTTAAAAAAATATTTGCGGCCAGGCTTGGTGCCTCAGCCTGTAAACCCAGTACTTTGGGAGGCCGAGGCGAGTGGATTGCCTGAGCCTATGGGTTTGAGACCAGCCCCAGCAACTTGGCGAGACCTTGGTTCTACAATAAATAAAAAATTAACCGGGTGTGGTAGTGCGCTCCTGTAGTTCCGGCTACTTGGAAGGCTGAGGCTGAAGGATCGCTGGAGCCCAGTATGTCGATGTTGGGGTGGCTGTGAGTGTGCCACTGTACTCCAGCCTGGGTGACAACGTGAGACTACAACTCAAAAATAGAAATAAATAAATAAAGTATTTGTATATACGTAATAAGATATCTTGGGGATGGGATGCAAATGTAAACACACAATTTATTTCTTTTATATATATATACCTATACACATAGCCTGAAGCTGATTTCATGTAATATTTTTAGTAATTTTGTGCATAAGCCAAAATTTGTGCTAAGAACTTATTGTGGAATCCACTTGTGGCTTCATATTGGCATTTAGGAAGCTTCAGATTTTGGAGCATTTTAAGTTTCAAATTTTCAGATTAGGGATGCTCAACTCATAGGAGTGTTTGCCTGCCACATATGTTGAATTCTTGTCCAGTTCATCATTGGTTTCTAATGGAATTTGAGATTATTTCTGACATAATGAACTTTCAATTGTAGATAGTCAAATACTTTTTAATGTAGAGAAATCACAGCACAGCTGTTGTTCCACTAATTGAAAGATATTCTGAAGTAGAGAACATTCAGAAAAAGTCAGTTAAACGACCACAACAATTCATGGAACACTGACATTAGAATTTGTTTGTCTAGAATGTTGAAGTTAAAATAGTCTAACTTATTTGAAGATATGCAACAAAAATTAAAAAATTATAAAATTTTTCTCAATTCCTGGACTATGTCACTTAGTAGGAATCCTCTGATGTTTAGAAAATGCTGTGTTTAGCTATAATACCCACATACACACATGATTTAATCTCTTAAAAGCCTTTAAAAGGTGTAACCATACATTGATCCAGCCATCATCGCACTCTCCTTCCCTCACATGACAGCCTCACTTCTCCTTTATCCAATTTAGAGCAAGGATGTGTCATCATAATCAGCCTTTTCCCTTGGTTTCTTAACTATCTGGTCTTGTTGTTCTTTATTATGTCCACCTGAAAAGTATCAATCCTAGTTATGTAAAACCCTTTGCATACTGTATTCCAGCATCTGTCCAGCTGAATGAACATTGTTTGAAGAAAGTATACTATCGTACTGATTTATTTCCTTTAAGTTCATGACCACTTGCACCAAATGAGCCCTTAGTGCATCCTGAATAATCTTGGTATTTTCCTGCACAAAAAGACTCTTCCATCTCTTTTCTTCCCTTCTCAAATCCAAATAATTTGTTTCTCTGTTTTTATTTTTAGCTGATGGTCAAGTCTTTTGAATTCACCTAATCATCATTAAGAATCAGGAGAAAAGAAAAAAGAAACTATCATATTTTTTCTCTGACAGGTGTACCAATGTTTTCATCTATATCCATATAGTCTGTTTTACGTCTTGCTACAATTAAACAAATATGTGTACTCTTACTAAGCTAGTCTATTCATGGTGGACTAAATCCCACCCTTCTTGCTTTTTGCTTTCTCTAATACAGTTCTTCAACTATCCTCACTGTATCCTATATCATTTTCTCCTTTAGTGATAATTTTCATATAGATAGATATTTTGTCTTGCCCATCTTAAAATAAAGTCTCTTGAATATCTAATCCAATATTCAAGAAATGAAATCATTATATAAACACGCTCTCTCAAATTCCGTGTCTCTCAGCCTCTCCTGAACTCAGTTCAATCAAACTCTGGAAGAGGGTTTATTTTGAGTCACATGTATTAAACAATTGTCAAAACTCATGGAACTGACCACTTAAAACCTGTGCTTTTTATTACATATGAATTATATTCCTAAAAGAGAAAAATCTAAAGTAGCTGTAAACCACCTGAGCCCTAATATCCACCACTACACAATATGTCCATTTAATGAATACTCCTGTATAGCCCTGAATCTAAAATTAAGAAAAAATACAGATAAAAACATAAAATAGCCATAGAGAAAAACTCCGCTGTCTGGTCCCTGACTCAGATAAATAAATAAATAAATAAATAAATAAATAAATAAATAAATAAAAGCATAGATGTATTTTTAAAAAGAAAAACTCTGGAAGGAAGTGTGAAATCCTTCCAAAATAAGGAAACCCAAAATAAAAATAACCGACAAGTTGCATGATAAGTACAAAGCTGAGATCGAGAGGTTTTTCTTTTTTCTTTTTGTTGTTGTTGTTTGTTTTTTGAGTTGGGGTCTCACTCTGTCACCTAGCCTGAAGTGCAGTGGCATTATCACAACAATTGTGGCTCGTGGCAGCCTCAACCTCCCAGGCTCAGGCAATCCTTCCACCTCATAGTATCTGGGACTACAGGTGTACACCGCCACACGTGGCTAATTTTTTTTTTCTTTGAGTTGGAGTCTCACTCTGTCACCCAGGTTGGTTGGAGTGCAGTGACATGCTCACGGCCACCACAGCCTCGACCTGCTGGGCTCCGGTGATCCTTCCGCCTCAGCCTTCTAAGTAGTCGGAACTACAGGTGCATGTTACCATGCCCGGCTATTTTTAAAATTTATTTATTGTAGAGACGAGATCTCGCCGAATTGCCCAGGCTGGTCTTGAACCCGTGGGCTCAGGCAGTCCACCCACCTTGGCATCCCAAAGTGCTGGGATTACAGGTTGAGCCACCCAGCCCAGCCTCACCTAGCTAATTTTTAATTTTTTTGTAGAGACCATGTTTTGCTATGTTGCTCAGGAAGGAAAAGCTGGAATTATACATCAATACTTTGTAGGGATTCCAATTGTCCTTCAGGGATGAATGTAACAATTTATCCAGGTTAAGGAATTTTTAGGTAGATTTGGCAAGTCAAGGAGCTGAAACAATGGGACAATGATCAAACAAAGGGAGTCGTCTACATGTCCCTGGAAAGCAAATGTCATTGGAGACAGGGAGTAAAAATGCTAGAAAGAGAGAACATTTTGGTCAGAAAGCAGCATGTTAGAGGGTAAGTCTGTCATGTACTGACAGTCATCTGTCCAGAAATAAAAAGAGCCTTAGCAAAGGAGTACAATTTCCATGCTATTCACTGGTTAAGTTACCTCAAAAAAGTCATGTTGCTCTTCTAAAACGATGTCATTTGCCATAGAAAAGAATATCCAGGGATTCCTATATCAGTGACAGTGATTGAGATAATTTACGCAAAAGCATCTGATAGTCTGCTAAATATCATACAAATACAAGGGGTTATCAGGAGATATTTTTCATCATCAAATGCCTACTATTACCTTTAATAATTATTTATGAAATGAACCAAGTAATTTATTGTAACTATTTCTTGTAAGCCAGATTTTATAGACACTGAAACATATCTGTCAAGGTGTGTTATGACACAAAGTTTTGTCAGGAAGTCATTTATTACACTGAGCTGATCAAAGAAAAGATTTAGGTTTTAGAAAGAATACCTTTTTCTTTAAGAGACTTGCATGAAACTAGCAAACCCAGTAGCTTTGATTTTAATCAGCAGTTCTTTGCAAAAGTTCTTTAACAAAAGCCTCACAGCAGATGCTCACATAATCAAAAACGTGTCCATTAGCTAAATATCAATATGATACATTAACTTGATGCTTTCTTTGATTAACAAATACATTCTCATACTATAATAAATTACTGTGATTTTATTGTTACAGATGCATACAATTCTTTTTGTCTGTGTGTGGGGGGGCTAGGGGGGAGAAAATATTTAATTAGAACTCTTGACTGAAAAACTAGCATCTTATAAACTAAATAAATGATTTCAGGTTAAAAAAAAATCTGTCCTGTGATTTGCATTATGTTAGCCAAAATGTGAACCCAGCAGGGGGAAAAATCATTTTAATTATGAAAGACATAGCTTCTATTTTGCATTTGTTTTGCATGAAGAAGACACATGTTACTTATACTTAAGATTCAACAAGCATATTTAAATGAACTTGCTTCACTGAGGTCTTAAGATTCCATTTATTTATTCCTTTTTCATTTTCTTGATAATGCATGTACCCAATAATATGGCATATGGGGGGAAAGATAGGGGTCTCTTGACATGTATATTGGTTTCCTGGGGCTGCCGTAAGAACTACCACAAACCGAGTGACGCAGAACAACAGAAATGTATTGAGTCAGTTCCGGCGGCTAGAAGTTCAAAATCAAGGTATAGGCAGAGCCATGCTTCTTTGATGGCTCCAGGAAACACTCTTTCCTTACCTCTTCCTAGCTTTGGGTGGCGGCTGTCATTCCCTGGTGTTATTTGACTTCTGGCTCCATCACTCCCATGGCTGCTTCTGTCCTCATATGGCACTTTTCCCCTGTGTCTTTGTGGCTCTTCTATTTTTCTTGGAATTGGAGTCTCACTCTGTTGCCCAGGCTGGAGTGCAGTGGCACACTCATAGCCACAACAGCCTTGGCCTGCTGGGCTCAGGTGATCCTTCCGCTTCACCCTTCCAAGTAGCTGGAACTACAGGCATGCACCACCATGCCTGACTACTTTTTAAAAAAAATTTATTGTAGAGATGAGGTCTCACCAAGTTGCCCGGGCTGGTCTCAAACCCATGGGCTCAGGCAATCCTCTCATCTTGGCCTTCCAAAGTGCTGGAATTTTAGGCCTGAGCCACCACACCCAGCCTTACCCCTCTTCTAAGGACACCAATCATAATAAATTAGAGTTCACCTTAATTGAGTATGAGCTCATCTTAATTTGATTATATCTTCAAAGATCCTGTTTCTATATAAGGCCACATTCTGAGGTGCTGAAGTTAGAATTTCAGCATATCTTCTTGGGGGCAACCATTGGATCCATAACAGTATGAATCTTGTTGAATATATGAAGGACCAGTGGTAGAACTAATATTCTCCTAGCAGTAAAAGTCAATGTAGGCGGTTTCCAGTTTGATCCACCTCCTAGGTAAACCTTAAAACCTCCTAGGAATGTCTGCAAGGTGAGGGTCAGAATGAGTTGTGTCTGAAATGAGGCCTGGAGGTCAACTCTGAACTCAATTGCAGGGACTCTAAGATAGAGAGAAAATTTTAAAAACTTTTTATTCAGGCTGGGCACAATGGCTCACGCTTGTAATCCCAGTAATTTGGGAGGCAAAGGCGAGAAGATTGCCTGAGCTCATGGATTCACAACCAGTCTGGGTAACATGGCAAGACCTCATCTCTATGATAAATAAAAAAATTAGCTGGGCGTGGTGGCATGTGCCTATAGTTCCAGCTGCTTGGAAGGCTAAAGTGAAAGGATAGCCTGAGCCCAGCAGGTTAAGGCTGCAGTGGCCGTGAGCATGCCACTGCACTCCAGCCTGGGTGACCTGGGTGATAAAGTGAGACTCGGACTCAAAAAGAAAAAAAAAAACCCAAAAACTATTTATTCAGAAATAATAACAGAATCACAGGAAGATGGACAAAGAGTACAGAAAGATCTACAATATACTAAATATCTTTACCAATGGTTTTATCATTTCTATTGATTGCCTAATCAAAATCAGAAAATTGATATTGGTACAATGTGTGCTATGGTTTATGCTATTTCATCTCACATGTAGAATCCTATCACTACCAATGCAATCAAGATACAGAACTATGCCATCACCTTGAAGATCTCTCTCATGGTTTACCTTATAGTCACACCCACCACCTAGCTTACCTATTTATAGGATCCCAAGCCTGTAGCATTTACAACAAACCGGATTATCCCAACGTGCACACATGCGCACACACAAAATCATAACAGAATGGTTATGATCATGCAGTTAACGTGCTTAGCATCTGGTCCTGGAAGACCAGGAATCAAGTCTTACCAGGCCAATTCTTGGCTAAGTAATCGTGAGAAGTTTCTTGAATGATTTATTCATCTTTAGCTTCACTTGCAGAGTTATTGGGTAGGTTTGAAGATGACTATAAACCTGTGACCTAAAATCTAGAACATCGTTCTTTACCTTGACATTGTCTGGCAGTTGGTTAATGGCAGCAGACAGAGGCACTGCCCTGTGTTACTTCTGCCACCTGACTCATCCAGCCCAAACCCCAACCCTGAGCCGATTCTTCTTGTGCTGCATATTCCCAGGACTGTTCCTTTCTCACCCTTGCTCCACTTAGACTCTGAACCATCCTGTGAAGACAAGCCAAACTCAGGATATGAAATTGCACAGACTATGTCAACGGAAAGAATAAAGATGGAGGGAGGCACCATTGGCTCACTATTCTCACTTGCCAAGACTCTGCCTCTGTAAATTTGTATTATGATGAAGCCGCTGAAGGGTAGAGATATAGAGTATACAACAAGAAACCATTGTGTTGGCATTGCTTTGGCCTCACAGTTAATCTATTTTCCTTTCTCTGTGGCACACTCAATAAACCCCTAAAACAAAAAAATATAATTGTGGGGTATAACCTTCTTCTTTGCTTAGAAAATGTAAGAATAGAAGATTATTCTACAAGTTATTGATTTAGAGCCTGTTATATTAAGCTGGCAGGGCAATGGCTTG
>CAUYQG010289710.1:0-31490 GCA_963574415.1 Tarsius wallacei
TTAATGATACTCAATATCTGCCTGGGGACGGGGAGACACCTTTTATCACCAAGGGTGTCTGAACGAAGCATATTTGTACATCTAATCCTTAACTGTACCCCACAATATGATAATAAAAAATACTGAAAAAAAAAAAAAAAAGACTTCTATTAGCCAAATGTGAGGCAAGTTGAGCTACAAAATAAATAATGATGGTAACAATTGATCTTAGTTCATTTGTGTTGGTATAACAAAATGCCTGAGGCTGGGTAAGTTGTAAATAATAGACATTTATTTCTCACAGTTCTGGAAACTTAGGAAATCCAAGATCAAAATTCCAGCAGGTTCAGTCTCTGGTGAGGGCTCCTTTCTGCTTCAAGGTGGGGCCTTATTACTGTATCCTCTGGAGAGGGGATGAACACAGTGTTCTCACATGGTGGCAAAAGGGCTGGCTTCTGTGTGAAGTTTGTTTTATGAGACCTTAGTCCCATTCTGGAAGGAGGAGCCCTCATGACCTCTTCACTTCCTAAAGGCCCTACCTGATAATATTGTTGCATTAGGGATTAAGCCTCAACATGAATTTGGAGGCGACATAAGCATTCAAATCATAGTACTGACTATAACCCATTGAACAAAATAGGAATACATGATCCTTCAGTGTTATGATAAATGGAAGAGAAGGAAAAGTTCCTCCTTATCAGAGAACACAAGGAATAAATGTAGATGGAATGATGGGGAAAAAAAAATCACCATTTGGCAAACATACAGTAGTAAGTGACTCAGGAGAAGAATCATCAGTAGATACTATAATTTGGGATAAAGTTTGATGTGAAACTGGTTATTTACATAGTTTTAAATATCTCTCTACAAAACACTTATTAACTAAAAAGGAAAAATATCATAGAGAAACCCTGCAGACACCATCTTAACCAAGTGATGAACGTTAACTTTACCAGAAACCGGCACACGTAAACCAATGATCACATACACAACATTATGTCTATGGTATTCCTGACCAAAAATTAATAATCAATGATGAGGACATCAGACAAACCCAAGTAGAGAAACATTTTGCAGAATTACTGTAAATGAAATGGAAGACAAACACAGACTGAAGAACTGTTCCTGATTAAAGGAGACTTAAGCTAAATTGCAACTTATGACCACAGGATTTTGGGGGGTTTGTTTGTTTGTTTATTGCTATATAGTGTTTTTTGGCAAATAGTGAAATATGAGATTCATAGATTAGGTAATAGGATAATAGTAATTTACTGATTTTGATTATTATGCTCTGGTTTTATAAGAGAATATCTTTTTTCTCTTAAAATATGCATTGAAGTATTTAGGAATAAAGGACTATCTTGTGGGCAATATACTCTCAAATGGCTCAGAAAAATTTGTGTGTGTATGATTGTAGAGAGAGAGAGAGAAGTGGTGGGGAAAGGGAGAGAGAAGATAATAAAGCATATTTGGGAGCTCTTAGTATTATTTTTGCAAGTCTAAAGTTGTTTAAAAATAAAATGTTATTTTAAAAAGATAAATGAATTCAAAGCCATATGGTAAATAAATGAAACAAAAGTGGCATAATGTTGATAATTTTTTGAAGTTGGGTTATATGTACATGGGGATTTATTATCTTTCTCTACTTGGTATAAGCTTGTAAACTTCCATAATAGCAAGACTTTTTAAAGGGAATGAATGTACAGTGATCTTTTCATTGATAATGCGAATTTACTTTCTCCTTAAACACTTTTGTTTATTTAAGGCATTTGAGATCTGATCATGCTGAAAGAAATGAAAGAAGACCTAAATAAATGGCAATAAATCTCATATTCATATATTAGAAGACAATATAATTAAGATGGAAATACCTCCAAATTTGTGTACAAATTCAGCTAAGCTCTATCAAAATTCCATCTATTCTTTGCAAAAATTGACAAGCTGATCATTTATATGGAAATCCAAGGGACCTAGAATAATTAAAACAGTCTTGAAAAGAAGAACAAAGTTGAAGGACTCATACTTCTTGATTTCAAAACTTGCTACAATGCTACAGTAATCAAGACTGTGTGATACTGGAATTAGGAATAGAGATTAGTGGAATAGAATTGAGAGTGTAGAAATAAACCTTATATTTATGGCCAACTGATTTTTGACAAAAGTGACAAGGCAAGTGAGTGAGGAAAGAATAGTCTTTCTAGCAAGTGTTGCTGTAACAACTACACATCCACATGAAAAAGAATGAAGCTGGACCTCTACCTCATACCATATACAAATATTAACTCAGGATGAGTCAAAAGCCTAAAGGTAAAAATTGAAGCTATAAGACTCTTAGAAGAAAATGTAAATATAAATTTTCAAAACCTTGGAATAGGCAATTTTTTCTTAAATATGACACCAAAAGTGTGAGCACCAAAAGAAAAATACATAAATTGGCTCATAAAAATTATCTTTATGCATCAAAAGGTACAATACAAACCACGGAATGAGAGAACACATGGCAAATTATATATCTGATAAGGGACTTGTATCTAGAATATAACAGACCATTACAACTCAGTAATAAAAACACAACTCTGTTTTTAAATATGGGCAAAGGATATAAATAAATATTTTTCCAAAGAAGATATACAAATGGCCAATAAGTACATGAAAAGATGTTCAACATTATTAAGCTATCAGGGAACTGCAAGTTAAAATCATGGTAAGATACCACTACACACACACTAAGATAACTATAACAAACAGATAATATTAAATGTTGGTGAGAAATTTGAACCCTAATACACTATGCTAAGTCTGTTAGATGGTGTATCTGCTTTAGAAAACAGTCTGACAGTTACTCAGTAAGTTAAACATGGAATTACCATATGACCCCACAATTCCCCTCTTTTTTTTAAGTGTGGGGTACAATTCAGGGTTAGGTATACAAAAGGTCATTATGCAGGTACCCTTGTTGATTAGGTGTGTCCTCCAACTCCCCTGACAGTTTCCCAGTACTGCCAGTTCCTTTCTTATAATATTATGAAAATTGTTCAAGGTCTGCTTATGAGTGAGAACATGTGGTACTCATTTCTTTGTTTCTGTAATAGATCACTCAGTATTATAGACTCTGAGTCCATCCAAGTTGCTGTGAAGTTCATAATTTTGTCCTTCTTTATAGCTGTGTAATATTACATTGTGTATATGCACCATATTTTTTTTTTATCCAGACCTCTTTCAATGCACAGCACTGTTGGTTTCATGTTTTTGCTATAGTGAATAATGCTGCAATAAACATGCGTTTGCAGGTATCGTTTTCATAGAGTGATTGAGTTCCTCCAGGTATATTCCCAGTAGGGGAATTGTGGGGTCATATGGAAAGTCAATTTTTAGATCTTTTAGAATTGCCACACTGTTTTTCACAGAGGTTGTACTAGTTTACACTCTCACCAACAGTGTAGAAGTGTTCCCTTTTCCCTGCATCCTCTTCAGCATTTGGTGTTTTTTGAGTTATTGATGATGGCCATCCTGACTGAAGTTAGGTGGTATCTAAATGTGGTTTTAATTTGCATTTCACTGATGATTAGTTAGACTGAGTATTTTTTAAGTATCTGTTGGCCACACATATGTCTTCTTTTGAGAAGTGTCTGTTCATATCTTTTGCCCATTTTGTAATAGGGCTGTTTGTTTTTTTCCTTTTGGCACGTTTGAGTTCCTTGTAGATCCTGAATGTTAGGCCTTTGTCAGATATGCAGTTGACAAATATTTTTTCCCAGACTGTGAACTATCTCCCCATTCTCTTGATGGTTTCTTTGGCTTTGCAGAAGCTTTTCAGTTTGATTGAGGTCCCACTTGTTTATCTTATCTCTTATGGCATGGGCATTTGGGGTTTTGATCAGGAATTGGTTGCCAGTTCCAATTTCCATAAGGGTGTGTATTCTGCATTTTCTAAGGTTCTTATAATTCCCCTCTTAAGTATGCACCCAAAAACTTGTTAATGAATGTTTATAGTAGCATTGTTTATTATAGCCCAAAAGTGGAAACATTCAAAAGTGGAAACAACCCAAATGTCTATTAGCTGATGAATAGATAAACCAAAGGTGGTGGTATCCATACAATGAATATTATTATTAGTCACCAATAAAAATAAGTAAAGTACTGGTGTTACAACATGGATGACCCTTGAAAACATGCCAAGTGAAAGAAGCCAGTCATGAAGGACCACATATTGTATGATGCCATTTATGTGAAATATATAGAATAGGCAAATCTATGGAGACAGAAAATAGATTCATGGTTGCCTAGGGCTGAAGGGAGGAGACGTGTATGTTGGGGAGGTGGGTGTGTATGTGGGAGAGATGACAGCTTAGGTGCGTGGGATTTTATTTTGGGGTAAAGAAAATGTTCTATAATTGCTTGCTGGGGTGGATGTACAAGTCTGAATCTACTAAAAGCTATTGGATTGTATAAGTGAGTGAGTTGTGTGGTACGTGAATTATATATCTCATAAAGCTGTTTTGTTTAAATATAATCATTCTTTTGTAAGGCAATTTAAGTTCAATGAGAGAAGAGCCATATGTAAAAAGTATTAGTATAACTTAGCAGTGTTTTCAGCTTGCATTTCAATAACTGATGTTGTTGGAAACTGCTTTTGAAATGTTCTCAAAAGCAAATTTCATGTTTTAGATAAACATTCAGTTTCACCAATGTATACTGTAGCCACAGATGTCAGAATTATTTGGTATGTAAAGTAGAGAAATATAGCTAGAATTACCTGTAAGATGAAGTCTTACTAAGGGAGCTACATTTGGAAGTAGACTTGATTGACAGAACTAAGATAGTACTGGCTGGTTATTGATTATTCATGTGGATCATTTTGTTTCATCAGTTTTTATAGACAGAGTCATTGTCTTCTGCCACTTATCTTAAAATCTCAGTCAGTTAAAAATTGATTCAGAGAGTGTGAGGAAGACAGAAGTTACATGTAAACTGCTAGGACTTATTTAAATTAATTTTTTTACTTGCCCTACCCAAGTAAGAAAGTTGCATAAAGGTCAATATAATGGTTTTGTTAAGAACTGGAACTATGATGAGTAGCTTTAAAAAAAAGATTCTTGATGTAACAAATTCTCTACAGATTTGAGCTTTGTATTGTTCCCAATAGGAAAAATAGGATTTGAGCATAGGTTTTCACATTTTAGTAAAGGTAACTATTTTTCCTCAAATTTTAACAATTATAAGAAAAAAAGTGTAAATAAAGTATTATATTGTATGAAATAGTCATTTGTGACTTTAAACTTGATAACAATAATAGAAATATAAGTGGCAAAATATAGTATCTTAGATAATGTTAATACATTGAAGTTGTGTTTTCATTAAATTGGATCAAATGCAAAATAACTTTATTTTTTCCCCATGTTTCTAAGTGATAAATTTAATTATTTTCTACTCAATTGTGAAATTATATGGACATTGTTATAATGCAGATGAGTTCAACAGAAATTTCTACCATTAGAATTTAGAAAGTTTTTCATTAGTATTACTGAATTTTAAAGATAACTACAATCAGAATAATAATATGTTGAAATGTAAGCTTTTCAAAATAGAACAAAAATTATTGCTAATTAATGTTTAAGTATTTGTTGCCTTTCCCTTTCCCAAGAACATTGAAGGGATTTCACTTGGTTTCTTCCTTTCTCTTAACTTCTGAAAATCTTTAGGCAAGAAGCAATTTGGGAATTCTATAAGACCTGGTGGGAGGAAGGTGAAGGTGGGGAAATACTTTTTCTGGGAGGTTTGTGGAGAGACTGGGCTGTGAAGAAACTATATAGGAGAAGAAAGAAGGCTTTTTAAAAGTATTGTATAAGAAATAAAAGCAAAGAACTTAAATTATTTTAAAATTAGTTTTGATTGTCATTGGGTCCCCCTGACCACAATGCAGCTTGAGATGAGATAAAATGGGTCAAAGATTTAATAAAATGAGGAATTATCAAAACTTTTATATCAGTGATTGGCATGGAAGTGTGGGAGAGGGGAGAACAATCTAATCTAAAGTGGAAGGTATTGTCACAAGGTGGCATTCACTGCTTTTAATTTTTTGTTGGTCAAGATTCACTATTTTATTCTGTTAAGGAACAAATTTTGTCACTGATTTATGACCTACCATTATTTAATCATATGAATAACAATTTTACTTTTTTCTCTTTCAGGGCATTAAATATTATGTTAGCTTGGTGAAAGGGAATGTAGAAAGAAGTGGAGCAAAATTTGATTCCAATATTGTCTTTCTTATATATAAAATAAATTTGGCACATCTATTTTTTTTAATCCTGTCATTCTTCATATCCTTCTCTATACTGTTAGCCAAACTGTAGCATTTTGTCTATGGAGACAGTCTTTAAAGCACCACGTGTCACATCAATTCGTCAAGATGTTAATGATATCAATCAACGTGGCAATCATCTTTTTTCCTTTAGCTTTATCTATTGTTTCAGCTCTCAAAATTAAATGAATCAAGGTGCTGCAGATAAACAATTTCTAGAGTAATCCTGGACATAGAGTAATCCTTGACACAGTAACTTGTAAATGAATGGTGCTTAATATTATTTATATATGTAATAATTACATACTGTTCCTATATATATAATGTTTCCAAAATAAAAGGGGTGATTTTTAAAGACTGTCACTGCTACCTCATAGACATTTCAAAAAATGTTTCTTTTATTTGACTGGAACCTTTCATTATCAACATTTCTGTGAAGTCATCTGGCTTAAAACACCTGATAGTTATTTTAGAACAGAAATGATTGGTCATATAGAAAAGTGATCTCTTGAATCTTTTCAGATGAAACCTAACCATGTAAGACTAATCTGTCATAGATCTGAAAGGTGGAACTGTAGTGTTTTTGTTTACACTCTGTTAAAACAGAAATTTGGAAAAGCAAATGGAAAATGTAGAGATGGTAAGGATTAAGCTATCTCTGCTTTTTATTGGTAGTATGACTTTGTAAATATCCCTCATTATCATTAACACTCAAATTACTTCATGAACAAAATGAAATCCCAGATATACTAATAAAATTAGTTCAGAAATATGTACACAGCTAAAAACATTGCAAACTGGAAACATCCATTAATTAGAAGCAAACTTTCTGTACATTGTTTTTTTTGCAGGGAACAAATCACAAGACAGTGGCATAGCAGAGATGGAAGAACTTCCTGTACCACATAACATCAAAATAAGCAATATTACATGTGATTCATTCAAGATTTCATGGGAAATGGATTCAAAATCAAAGGACCGTATCACACACTATTTCATTGACCTCAACAAGAAAGAGAACAAGAACTCCAATAAATTTAAACACAAGGTAAAAATCTAACAAATACTCATATTTATTTGCATTTTTAAAACTTTTAAAGCATGAGAACATTTTGAAAGAAATAAAAATATCCTATTAATGGCTTATATGATATATTTGACATTGGAAAGAATATCAATGTATGTAATTTAAAAATCATATACCCTTAAAAAGTTTTGTAAGAAAATAAAATACCATACTTATCGTTAAAAGATACTTTTCCAAAAAAAGGTGTAATCATGACTCTCATAGACATAAAAGTCAACACGTGTTAAAGATTTTATTTTCTCATTAACGGGAAAACTAATGAGGTGTTATAACCAGTTCGAAGGGTGACCCAAAGATAAGACTTATAGATCCAGGTGTATTAAAATGAATGTACAGGTGGAGGCAAAACTGATTTGGAGGGGTGGGCGGGGAGGGGTGAAGAGGAGGGTTGTCCTCCACTGAATTGAACTCATTTGCTTGTATTTAGACAAGAATAACTTAACTGTTATCAGTGTCAACAAATTACAGAGTTGTAGAATAGCTTTCATGGCAGAAGCAGATATCCAGAAGAGCATTCTATAGGCAATGCATAGTTTTCCATTGAAGCAAATTTTTTCTTGTAACTGCCAAAAGAGGAATCTAATGTAGTTTATAAACTTCAAGGTATTTGTTAAAATCAATTTAGGGTGGAAAATAGCTTTGGGTAGTTAACTTTCTTTTGCTTTTTTGAGAATGAAATTTTTTTGTTTGTTTCTTTCAGTGTTTTAGACATGCATCACTTTCTGATTTAGTCACATAGCTGTCTGCAAATCATATCTTTTCTGCTACATATCTCCCTCCAGAAGTAGCTATACAGAGAATAACAGTTATTTTGTTTAAGTATCCTTTCCTATGTTTCAGTCTTTTCACTGATGATGAAAATCTGATCTTTTTAAAAAAATATTGATAACAAGTTTTAACCTGGGAAAATATTTTGGAAGAACTGTCTTGTCTGGAAATCTTGCTTTTTACTAGATTTGCAATTATACAATTATACATACTAAAGACACATGAGGATCATTTATACTACAGATAATTGTTAAAGGGAGAGCAAGATTTGTCAGGCATTTTTCCCCAAGTTCCAATTGTGTGCTTTCTGGTGATGGATATTCTCTTTGCTGACATTTGCCTTCTTGATGCAGCTTTGAAATATTTAACATTAAATGATGAGTAGTTCAAGATCTGACTTCCTTTTTTCACTCCATACTTAGAATACCATATCCATGAAAATGTAGTGAATATTCTACTAGCAGATTTAATTACCTAATTAATTGTTGTTTAAAAATACTTAAACTTTTCTGTGACACATAGGTGCCATTCTTAAGTAAAAGTGAATCAAAGATTCATTTATTTTAAAATATACATTTTTTAAAAGTACAGGTTATTCTTTGTATTTTTTTTCTAGTGGGTGAGACATATGTAGTCACTTAAAGGAAATTACAGTTGAAGTCATGATGCAAAAAAAATAAAATAAAAAATAAAAAAATAAAATATACATTTTTAAAGTATTCTCTCCTTTTGCATATAAAATAATATCTAGTAATGGGGGGCTCTAGTAAAATTATTTGGTAGTATAAATTAAATAAATACAATATTTTTAATACTAAATCTATTGAATTCTATCTTTTACATCTCTTTTAAGTTTTGTCATTTAGTATGAGGACGTTGCATATTGAGCCTATAGTGTACAGAGAAGAACACTACTAAAAATCAAGAAAACTGGAATTCAAGTGTATTTATGCTGTTAACTAGCTGTAAGACCTTGAGCATGTCTTTTGATCAAGTTGGGCCTTAGTTTCTGCATATGGAGAAAAAAAGATTTAAATATAATAATTGTAAAGTATCTTTAAACAGGAAAATCCTATTGTCAGCCAGGAATTTAATAAGTTCCTTTCCATTGTTTACAGTTGATTAAAGTTATACTACTAAATTAGCTTTCTTCCTTACTTTCTTCCCTCCCTCCCACCCTTCCTTCCTTCCTTTTCACTTTCCCTTCCTCTTCTCTCCTTCTCTTCCTTTTTCACTTCCTCCTTTCCTCCTTCTCTCCTTCCCTCCATTTTTTCCTTCTATCCTCCTTAGGATGTTCCAACAAAATTGGTGGCAAAAGCTGTTCCCTTGCCTATGACTGTCCGTGGACACTGGTTTTTGAGCCCAAGAACTGAATATACAGTAGCAGTCCAGACTGCCTCAAAACAAGTTGATGGTGATTATGTTGTATCTGAATGGAGTGAAATTATAGAATTCTGCACAGCAGGTAGGAGAACTAGATACAAATATAGAAAAAAAAAACTTTAATTGTTCCTGAAAAGCTAATTACAGAAAAAAACATGCTTTTTTGTAATTACAAGGTGATATATATGGCACTGGTCATTTTTGCAATGTCCATAACTCTATGTAACAAAATAAATCATGTTGTATTGATTGAAGGGAGCTGAGGTTCTCAGTAGCAAAGTTTGTGTAATAGCATTAAATCACTTCTTTGCTGCATCGAGAGTTTGATTTTTTCAAACTGAAAGCTTTGCAAATAAAAATTGATTCAGTTTTAAAATATACTCAGCACACATTTTTGAGCTTCATTTTGGGAGAGAGAGCGAGAGAGCGCATGTGCGTGTGCTTTCTTCTTCTTCTTTTTCTCTCTCTCTTTCTTCTTTTTTCATTTTCACAGATATTGAAAGATGGAAGCCAGGCATATCCTTCTCTAATTTAGAGAAATGGAGACAGATCTCAATGACTGTCCCTAGCAGAAATTTTTCAGAATTTTTTACTTGAAAGAAGACCTTAAGAAAAACTGTCTTTACACCAGTGTCTTGTATATGTGTTTGTATGTCTTTGCTTCATTAAAAAAGTACCTCAAGCCGGGCTCGGTGGCTCAGCCTGTAATCCCGTGCTTTGGGAGGCTGAGGTGAGTGGATTGCCTGAGCCCATGGGTTCGAGACCTGCCTGGACAACTTGGCGAGACCTCATCTCTACAATAAATCAAAAAATTAACCGGGTGTGGTAGCGCGCACCTGTAGTTCCAGCTACTTGGAAGGCTGAGGAGGAAGGATCGCTGGAGCCCAGCAGGTCGAGGCTGCGGTGGCTGGGAGCGGCCACTGCACTCCAGTCTGGACGACAGAGTAGACTCCAACTCAGAAAAAAAAAAGTACCTCAAAGTCATTTAGCAATGAGAGATCTGATGTGGAACTAAACCTTAATATTCCATTAGGTTGGAAATTTTACCATTCATCTCAGTCATTTATACATCATTTATTCATTCATTCAAGAAACAGACTACAAAGATACCACCACCTGAGTACTTCTGTCATCCACTCCTTTTATCTTGTAGGATGGGACTTTGTTTCAGCCTTTTTGTTTAGATGACTGTTTTCTATTTTTTAAAAAATATAAAGAGAAACTGAATCTAAGGAACTTAAGCTATTTAAAGTTGTTTGAATTTATAGGAATAATTTGGAGACTGTTTCACCTAAGCTTCATCAATAACCTTGACTCTAGATTTTGATGAAGCTATTTTATATAAAGTTGCCTTTAAATCTGAACATCTAATTTACTCAACATTTATTGAGTCCATACTTTAAGCTAGGCCCTGTCCAAGGCATTGTAAATAAAATGGGATTTCTACTCGAAACCATGACAGGGAAAAAATCCTGGACTTACTCCAGTTTTAAAATGTTAATACTTAACATAAGTCATTATTATCTATTTATCTTTTCTTTTAGACTGTCAGTTCTTTGAAGGGAAGAATAATACCTTTCTTATCTTTTAACTCGATTATCTCATTTTGCATGGTGCTTTATACATCATTGTTCTAATCTAAATAAATGTTTGTTGAGTCACTGAAGCAGTGAGTAAACAAGCTATGTTGCCATAAGCAGCTTAACTTGGTTGCTTGTTTGGCAAGTCTTTCTGACCTTTATAGACCATGTTTTCCTAGTTTCTGGTGCAAATTAGATAAGAATTTTCAAACAACCTTCAAACTAAAAAGTTGGTAAAAAAATATATATATATCAGATTACTTTGCCAGATGCTTCAGATTTTTAGGAATCTTGTGTATTCGAGTCTTACATACCTATTATTATTTCTACTGTCCAACTTTGCAATTGATTGCAGATTCTAATCTTCTTTTATTCAATTTATCAACTAGTTGAAGAAAAGCTAGTATGGTGCTAATGGACATTGCATGGGATATGAAACATTATTTAATGCATTTGTTTCAGCATCTTTATCTGAAAGAGTAAAAAAACGCCAGGATAGTCTAAGAAAGAACCATAAACCATAATGAAAATATTTTTGTAGAAAGAATGTGCCACACAAATTAATATTTTGTTTTTTTAAATGCAACTTCCTGTTCACTAAATTGAATTCCCAATTTATTATTACTATTTAGTTGGTACTTTTGGTGTAATATTTGTATAATAACAGACTTTTTTGTTTCTTTTAGACTATTCAAAAGTTCATCTAACACAGCTGTTGGAGAAGGCCGAAGTGATTGCAGGACGTATGCTTAAATTTTCTGTTTTTTATCGTAACCAGCACAAAGAATATTTTGACTATGTTCGGTAAGATTAAAAAATATATAGCAATTTGTTTTATTAAATATGCCTAGACTCAAGTTTCCGTTGACTCTAATTCTATCAAATAGCAATTCTAGTTTTCTTCTCAAAATAGTTAATTATGCTGATTTTTGTTTTCCAGAAAAATTAAGTAGAAAAAGTCAGAACATAAGATTTTTTTTCCCACTTCACTTAGATTCCCTTACATAATCATTTGTAATACCAATTCCTGTCTGTCTGACCAGAAGATCTTAAACCTGTGGTGTTTATACTGATGAGCATTTCATGTGTGCATTCTTCCTGCCCTCTGCGTTATTCTGACTGCTAAATTTTCTCCTCTTTTTGTGGGTCTCTTTAAGACAATGAAAATGAGAGAATAAAAAAGCAATTATTTCATGAAATATTATTGTAAATCAGGTAGTATTTGCAAGCTCTGCCTAAGTGGAAATCTTTTAGCCATTTTCTTGAATTGGTTATTTATGAGTACAGTTTCCTTTGTACTTTTTAATCCTAGTTATTTGACTAGAATTTCTAAGATAGCCTACATTTATCCCTAGAAGTAGTTCCCAAGATGTTAAAAAGAACTCTATCTTGGAATTTTAATATTTACAGCACTTGCAGAAGAAAATTTTAAGAGAATAAATTAGACCCTTTTTAAAAAATGAACCTGTGACTTTTAAAATGAGAAATGCTATATAGATTCTAAAGCTTCTACATAGCAGTTCCCATAATTTGTCACTTTAAAAGTTTTTGTCTCTCTTCAGACTCTAAAGGATTCTTAAGTTGACAGGATTGTATAAAAATACTTAAAAAGCTTTGTTCTTTTTGTTTTCATACTTCTCTAGATTCTCTTAAATCAAGATCATGATTCCAGGTTTAAATCAGCTTCAAGCTGTGAAAAATGCAAAGGGAATCATAAAAAGAGAAGTGTATTAGGCGTCTGTGTTCTTTAAATTAAGTACTTTGCAATATCATATATTTTTATATATTTGATAATGAAAAACATTTATGCCTTTTGTTTGAATATCTTATAATTACAGTGTTTAGGCCTTCAATTTTTAGCTGGTAAAGTATTTATACAAGAGTCTCTATGAGAATTCAAACTGATAGATACAACATAAAATCACTGTGCTTGTCAATTATTAATTGGGAATGACAATATATACTCAGCAAGAAAGGTGTTTATATAGATACTTCTTGATTTATGATGGCATAACATCCCAATAATACCATCATAAGTTGAAAATATCAAGTTGAAAATGCATTCAACACACCTAACCTACAAACACTATAGCTTAGCTTAGCCTGCCTTAAACATGCTGAGAACACTTACATTAGCCTACAACTGGACAAAGTCATACAACACAAAGCCCATTTTATAGTAAAGTGTTGAAAGGATCAAAATTTAAAGTATGCATTCTATTGAATGCGTACAACTTTCACACCATCATAGGTCGGGAACCGTCTGCATGTGTTAAATATAAAATTTGAAAACCAAAAAACTTTTCATTATAACTGTTGACTTAAATAAGAAATAAATTAATAGAATAAATAATTACATCTGGTTCTAGGTTTAGATTCCTAGAGTATTGTCAATGTCTATTTTAGGTGGCCACTGGAGGTCAGCATTTCTCTATGATTTTCTGTCCTTTGGATGGGGACTGGCCTTTGTTTTCAGGTCCTTCAATAATCTAAAAATTGTTTCATCTGTTTCCAAAAATGCTTCTAAGAAGAAAAAAGATAAAGTCAGAGTACCTAGAAAATGGATAAAATTATTGTATATATTGATTCCAAATTAGTATGAAAGATATATTTGTTAACAAGGAAATTTACCTTTGTTGGGTTTTCCATAATGACAGTTGTAAAATCTATGTACATTTTATCTTGATACAGTACATATGACTAAATATACTTGCCAGGAAGTGGGTATAATTTTACAACATTGCCTTTTTAAAAAGGCTATGAAAAATATAAGACATTAATTTCAGTGGATCATGATTTTTTTAATGTAATGAAACTCTAGTCAGAACATATTCCTTAATTAGTATCTATTTAAAATGTCATCTTGCCATGCTTGAATAGAAATAAACCTTTTAACTACCTGATATACTTCCCAAATCATTATAAATTATGAAAAACTAGATAAATCTTACTCAATTCATAAGGAATAAACTCATTTTGATTTCTTCCTCTAGAAATGAATTCCTAAGTGAACATTCCTTTCCCATACTACAAATGAAAATAACTATTTTCTCTCTTTCCTCTTGTTCATGTTTACCAAGT
The DNA here is from genome assembly GCA_963574415.1 of Tarsius wallacei. Taxonomy (NCBI): domain Eukaryota; kingdom Metazoa; phylum Chordata; class Mammalia; order Primates; family Tarsiidae; genus Tarsius; species Tarsius wallacei. The sequence goes on from CAUYQG010289710.1 coordinate 14,183, forward strand.
AGCCTAATTGTCCTTAAAACTCTTATTATATCGGAGAGTTTTCTCTTCAGGAATCTACTGAGACTAGGAGACATGTGGGATTTCCTGTACTTTTCGCGTTAGATTGTATATTCTCAAAGTTGAGATTGCAGGACAAATTTCATGGTCTAAATTTCTGTTCATATATTTGTTGTTATTACTTCATATAATTGCACTTATAGGACACATATCATATAGATATTTGGGCTTTGTTAATGAGACTGTAACAAGGATAAGAAATTTTTAACAAGAACAACATGGAGTAAACATGCTTTTCCCTGTTTCTCTCACTATGTACAACTAAAAACAATGGAATTACATATAAAATAGATGTAAGACAACTCTGGAAGGTGGAAAGAAGAAGGCGGACCAGCTAGGGACCTTGCGACTCAAGGAACAGCAACAGTGATGAGCTCCTGAGTTTTCTTTTTACCTCTTATAGTCTGGACCAGGTACTGGAGAAGCTAACAACCTAGAAATGTCAATGGGCACAAACCAAAATAAAATTTAAAAAAAAAAGAAGAAGAAGAAAACCAAAAAGTCTGCTTTTTTTTTTTGAGTTGGAGACTCACTCTATCGCCCAGGCTGGAATGCAGTGGCTCACTCATGACCTGCAGGGCTCTGGTGATCCTTCTACCTCAGGCTTCCAGGTAGCCAAAACTACATACACACACTACCACGCCTGGCTAACTTTTTATTTATTGTAGAGACGAGGTCTCGACAAGTTGCCCAGACTGGTCTTGAACCTGCGGGCTCAGGCAATGCACTCGCCTCAGCCTTCCAAAGTGCCGGAATTATAGGCTGAGCTACTGAACCCAGCCAAGTCTGCTCTCTTTGCCCAAAGAAGCAGGAAAGGGACTGCTTTGAATACAGAACTCTTTTAGACAGTAACCACCCTACTCTAGCCAAACACCATGGGAAAATGAAAAACTGTATTTTCACATGTCAGCCAAGTCCAAGTGGGGGACGTAGATCTTTACCCTCTCACAGCTGTGAGGAGAAACCCTTCTCTTCTGTTTTTCCCCTGCTAGGGAGATGTCAGAGAAGGCTGAATGGGGAGCCTAGACTTTCCACCACTGCCCAAAGGCAATGAGGCTTGCCCTCACAGAGTCAGTGAAGGCCACATGGCAAGCAGTAATGAGACACCCCCTCCCTCTTCTAACTAGAGTGTGTTAGCACAGGCCTAGTGGGAGCCTAAACTCCTACCTCCTCCCACTAGTAACTGACTCCTCAACCCTGTTACTGGAGGCTGAGTGGGAAACCTGGACTTTTATTCCCATCTGACAGCAGTAAAGTGACACCTCCTATACATTTCCCACTAGTAGGCCTACTAAAATAAAATATAAAAAAAATATAAAAGAAGCCTACTAAATACTAGATTTAAATAAAATCTGGGGTCTAATAACATAATACACAAAATGTCTAAGATACAATTGAAATTCACTCATCATACCAAGAACCAGAAAAATCTTTACCTTAATGAGAAAAGCTGCTCAAACACCAACACCAGAATAACACAGATCTTAGAATTATCTGACAAAGATATTTAAGTAGCCACCAAAAAAATGTTTCAACAAGCAATTACAAATACACTTGAAACAAAAACAGAAGCAGCAAAGAAGTAGAAGATATAAAGATCTAGGTGAAAATTCTAGAACAGAAAAGCACAGTATGTAAAAAAAATTCAATGGATGGACTAAACAGCATATTCAAGAGGACAAAGGGAAAATTAATGAACTTGAAGATAAAATAGAAATAACCCAAACTGAACAACAGAGACAAAATTGACTAAAAAAAATTTAGTAGAGCCTCATGGATGTGTGAGACTATAACAGATTTAATATTAATGTCATGAAACTCAAGAAGGAAAAGAGAAAGAGGGTGGGGCTGAAAAAGTATTCATAGAAATAATAACTGAAATATTCCCAAATTTGGCAAATAGCATAAACATATAGATTCAAGCTGGGAAAGCCCCAAATGGGATAAACACAAATAAATCCATGTCATGACACATCATGAACTGAAAACTAAAGACAAAAATTCTTGAATGTGGTGAGAGAGAAAAGAGACCTTATGTATAGGAAAAAAAAAATTTGATATCATCATCAGAAACCACTGAGGCCAAAAGGAAGTGGCACAATATTTTCAAGCGCTGAAAGAAAACTGTCAACCCAGAAACTGTATTCAGTGAAAATATCCTTCAAAAATAAAGAGAAATCAAGACTTGCTCAGATGAAGGAAAACTAAAGGAATTTTTCACCAGCATACCTTACCTTAAAAGAATAGCTAAAAGAAATTTCTAAAACAAGGAAATAATAAAAGTGGGAAATTTTGGAACACTGGAAGGAAGAAAGAACAACAGTTCAAGTAAAAAATATAGGATACAAACCAGGATATCACAATGAATTTATTTGTCATGTCTCCTTCTCCCATCTGTGATAGTTTCTTGGTCTTTCCTTGAACCTTCATTTTTAATGAGCTCCCTAGGTGGTTTTCAGGTGGTGGAATTTGAGATCTGTTACTATTCTAAAGTCAGAGACAGATCTTGAGCACATCTCACTGAGTTTACAAACCCTTTAAGAAAGCTGTCAACTGGGGGAACATCCCCTTGTTTGAGTGGTAGCTTAAACTTTGTATCTCAAGTTATACTTGTTAAGGACCCAACAAGAAAAAGAAGGCACACCTGGGGAATTCTGAGAGAATTTAACAAAATTGCCATTCACAGAAGTACAGTCAGAGTTAAGGGAGTTAATAAGGGATACTAAAGCAACTAGGAACTATCAGGTGTTCAAAGGTTTACTATCCTTGGGAATGAAAGGGAGTAGGAGGTCACCCAGCAGGAGCAGTAATCAGAGATATGTAGTTATAGCAGAATCCAATCCTGCCAGAACCACAAGACTCTAAAGCATGGAAGAAATAGAGGAAGACTCACTTAAGTTTTTACCTCCTCCTACCTTAGCTCTGCTGGTGCTTCCCATTGGTAGAACTGAAATAGGAGGCACCAAGAAACAAAGAATCAGATGATAGAGTCCCAGGCCACAGTGGACAGCTTTGGTGGAGAATGGATCTGGGGCAACGTGAAGGGAGAATTAACTAGCACTGTTTTAAGCAAAATGCCAGAGAAATAACCTGATTGATAAACTGTCCCTGGGTAAAAAGCTAAAACAAGGTAAAGAAAACACTTTTGTGACTATGTAAGTGGACAGCACTAATTTTGTGACTAAATTCTAGCATACTTGAAATAAACATTAAACATATGTAACAAACCAATATATTTTGTTTAGTTTTCTCTTCAGAAAACCACTTCTGAAACTTAGTAGGCACATAACGCATATTATTTCACCTGTAAAGTTTCTAATTTCTATTTTTCTAGCCAGGAAATTACATTATGTTAGTGTAATGTAATATCTCCAAGGTTTATAGCAGATCATCCTTACTTTAAGGTCAAGTCTAGAATTCAGCCATCTGTAGATGATCTTGATCTGAAAGTAGGATGGGCATTCAGGTATTTATCAGTAGGCCATTTAGATCTGTATATCAGTGGGTTTACCACTATTGAACCAAGCAGTGACCACTTGTTTTCTCTCGCAGAGAACATCATGGGAATGCTATGCAGCCCTCTGTCAAGGATAACAGTGGTAGCCATGGCTCTCCTATCAGTGGAAAATTAGAAGGCATCTTCTTCAGCTGCAGTACTGAATTCAATACTGGGAAGCCACCCCAGGATTCACCTTATGGAAGATACAGGTTTGAGATTGCAGCAGAAAAACTTTTTAACCCCAATACTAACTTATATTTTGGGGACTTCTACTGTATGTACACTGCTTATCATTATGTGATTCTTGTTATTGCCCCTGTGGGATCACCAGGAGATGAATTCTGTAAGCAGCGCCTTCCTCAACTAAATTCCAAGGATAATAAGTTTCTGACCTGTACAGAAGAAGATGGGGTGCTTGTTTACCACCATGCCCAGGATGTCATTTTAGAAGTCATTTACACTGACCCTGTGGATCTTTCTCTGGGCACCGTGGCAGAAATCACTGGTCATCAGCTTATGAGTTTGTCTACTGCAAATGCAAAGAAAGATCCCAGCTGCAAAACCTGTAATATCAGTGTTGGACGTTAATGCCCACTTTTCTTATTCTTAGCCTCTTTTCTTCCCTTAGGAGCATTAATCCTGTGTTGTTCATCTTCATCACCAGATGTTTTCCACTGAAGCATGCACATGCCGCTATCACCAAAAGCAAACTACCACTTTCCAAGTTTCATTCAGAGCCATTTTAGTGTCTCCTATTCCCTATCCTTCCTACTACTTTCAATGATGAAATATCCTAAGTTCTCCTTCTGACACTTTATTGCCTAGATGCTGCAATGTTTTTATTTTTATTTTATGCCAAACATAACAAAACAATTATATAGACTGCTTTAGCAAAATACAAAATAATGGCTTATAAATGGTGTTTAAATATACATTCATTTTAATCTACTGAACAAATATTGGGATAACTCCAAAACCGCATGAAAGGGTGTAATTGCAGCATGAGTTAAATCTTGAAGCCTAGAATTGTCAGCACTTCCAACTTGTTGTTTGACAGTGTTATTTATGTTATTTATATTAGCTAACAGGAAACAACTACTGTGTTTCAACATAATAAATATAATAGAAAAATATTTTATTTGTATTGTTGTATAAAATATTTACAGTCATATAGAATATATAGTTACATTTTAATAGCAATTGTATACATGTCACGAAACCATTTCTCTTATCAAAGATGTAATTTGTAAACCTCAAATAGTTGTGTTATCTGTCCTGTTACAAGTAGATGACTTCAATTAAACAAATTTATGAAGGACATTATTCTCATTCATAAAAGTTATAAAATACCAGGTAAATACAGAGAAAACAATAAGCCTCTGAAATAATCTGTTTCTGAAATAGTCAATATTCTTCCCTCCAAACTATATGAAAATGCGAATTTCATCGGAACATCATGCTTAAACATTACAGAAAATAGGAATACAAATATGGTTGGTACATGAGAGAAAATGTTGACCTTTTGCTCATTTTTACAAAAATGAAAATAATAAACGTGTTTTAGTTCAAAATTACACAAAACACTATACACTAAAGTTGATGAAGCAAATAAAATATTCTGGCTTCTTTTCTAAGATGTCATAGCAAACAGTTTCCAAATCTTTCATTTTGTACAGAATGAATACAGCTCATGAGAAAGTTTTGACTTTACAAAGTATAGACCTTAGAACATTAAGAAAATGTATATTCCAAATGGAAAAATAGTTATATAATCTTAGAGTAAACAAAAAGATTAGCAATAATTCTATGATCACATTAAATTATATACTGCAGACACATATCTATCCAAAATACCTATTTTAAATTTTTAATACGATATTTTATTTTAATATAAACATCTGTCAATTATAGACAAAGGCAATAATTCACAAAGTACATGCTATCAGAATTAACTTTGGTAACCAGAAATGTAAAATTTCAAATAACAGATAAAATAATGTGTTACTTTTAGATAGAAATAAAAATTAGCAGTGACACATTCTAGTACATTTTAGGGTAGTGAATGCCTAGCAGACTTAAGGGATAAGGTAGTAGATGTTTTATCACTTACAAATCTACTGGAAGTTTCAAATAAATTCTTCTCTTACTGGCTGTATTCCTTTCTACATGAAAAGCAGAATTTCTTTTCCTCCTCTCACTGTTTTTTTTTTTTTTTAATCTTGCCCTTTTTCATACATCAATACAGACAATCTTTGGACCCTAAATAAATTTTCTGTAACAAGTGGCCCAGCTATGTTATTTAGGTTTAATAAAATATTAGATTTTTTGTAAAATTATTGACTATGAGTTTTCTCCTTAACATGGAGGAGACTGAATTTTTTTTAATCAATTATACAGTTACCAGTTATATTTTTAAAAATCTCTTCTCCTTCTATATAATTATACTTGCTATCCCTTCATAAAAACAGCTAATACTACCACTAAAGTGCTTTCATTTTCAGTATGTCAAAATTCCTTAGTAACAATGGCAGGGGGAAAAAACTTAACTTTAATCTTGAGTATAAAAGTGATCATAAACATTTCCTGAACCTCAAATAGTTTTGGCCACATCTTGCTTGCTGATGAGGACCTCTAAAAGTCTCAGTTTGGCTTTTATGTGCTTGTATTCATAATACTCATCTGCCATTGGTATTCTATCTTCCTTTTGTGGACTTCTGTAAAACAGAAAGTACAATTAGTTCAAAATGAATAAAGTCATTAAATATCCATTTCTAATTCATACTTGAAGCTATAGGGTAACAGCTTCCACTTGATTTTTGCATCATTTCTTCTTTACCTTCCCTTTCACCTTCACTCATTCTCTCTTCGGTGTGTTAGTAAGTTTCTAAACAATAGTACCCTTGGAGAACTTGGAGGTCATAGATAGGTATTTTGTAAATATGAGGTCCAGTGCCTACACATTTAACAATGGGACAAGTGAAAAGATCTGAGGAGAAAAACAAAAAACAGAGCCTTCAAGGCATTCCTTGCCTTGTTATTTTCTCATTATCTGCCACAGTCCCAACATCTAGGCAGAATGTTCAGCCCTAATAGTAAGAGTTGTTAAAAATATTAACCTGAACATACTATAGAAATTTGATTACACAAATAATTTATGGTGACAGGAAAAGCGTTCAGTGGTTGTCTTACAAACTTGAAACATTTCCAGGTTTTCTTATAATTATATCTGCTAATGTGTAGTAGAAATCACTTATTTTTCTCTTATAAATAAACAAACAAAACAAGCTAATCCATAAAGATTCTCTAAGAATATAGTATCTACTTGTATTGCACTACTTTTTACTGCCCTGTAATTTTTAGTACAGAGCTCAGAACAGTATACAAATCCATAATAGGATTCCTCTCAAATACTGTTTAAATTATATAACATAAATCCTTTGCATGCATTCTGTGTTATGAGCCAAACTTATCATAAATGGATGTATGAATACTACTTATTTTGTAGAAATGGATCTAAGTGAAGAAATTGTCAAATGATTATAGAGAAACACTAGTAATACATTACATAAATTTTCCCTAGTTCTGCATATTCCATTTTGGCTAATAAACAAGGATACTTGGATTAGAATGAAAAACTTTGCTAAGTCTTTCCTGAAGCAGCTTCCCCATTATATAAAACATGCTAAAGTGCTTAGTATAGTTCCTGGTTCATAATTATTAACAACATTTTAATATCTACGTGATTATCATGCCTGATGTATGGTAAATATCACCGAGAACATTTACAGTGCCTTAAAGCTTTAAATGCGTTTGCATGGTTATTTTACCTTAAAGATATTAGGCCTTCCCAATAAAATACTTTCGGAAAATAAAATTAAGGTCCACATTTTACAGCCATTCAACTGTTTGATTTTAGTTGTAACTGATCATCATGTTTGCATTTAGTGGAAATAGATCACCACAAGAGGGCATACAACTTCATAGCCAACTACAGGCATATCTGAAGTGGGTTTAGGACTCACAGGTTCAATGGAATACTATACATAGAACATAGCTAACTTCCCCCGATTGTCAAAGGGCATGCCAAGTAACACTGCAGATCCATTAGGCAGCATTATTAGCACAATGGGAAGTTCTCAAACTCTTTAAGGTAGACCCCTGGGTTCAAATAGGTAAAAATATAAATTTAGGGAACTTAAATGTTATAAAAAGAATGTATGCACATCTTCAAGTGCAATTTCTCATATGTAATGATTATTTAAATACAGAATACTTGATAACATCTCTGTAAATATTTCCCTGAATTAAAAATTTCATAGAATACCTTTCATCTAAAAGCAGCAGAGATCAGGAGCTTTAATGCAAGTCACACATACATACCCCAAAGCATAATATAGTAGACAGTCTAGACAAAGTCATTATTTCAAGAAATGTTTTGCAAGGAAAGTTGCATGAGTGTTTTGTAAAAGAAAAAAAGATATAAGGGAAAAGTAAACAAAAAATGTTTTATATTCTAAATTTAGCAGCCACATAATATTTCTCACAAGGTTAGTCAATATCAGCAGAAAAGTAAGTTGGACATGTAGCAATCAGCTTGAAAGAAAGATTCCAGATAAAAAACAAATTGGGTTATATCTATATTTGCTGAATGCAAAAAGTCTCTCACTTAATAGGTCCAGTCCTAATAAATAACCCTGGTAGACTAAAATGGAAAAGCTGCCAAGGACTAAGAGGTAAGTAGACCAAGCTTGAAAGCTTCAAGGTGACTTTAGAAAATAGTTCCTCCATCAGAGCAACCCTCAGACTGCTGAGCTGAAACAGTTCAGGAGAGGCAAGTATCTAGATGGTGAGGAATGGAGGAGCCAGTGACTCTAATGCTTATGTGCTAAAATTCAAAGGAAGAGCTTATTCTCATCTCTGCCACTTTAAATAACTTTGTGGCTTTGGGAAAGTTATACCCTTTAATTTTTTTAAGACTGACGTTCTTCCCTGACAGGTGTAGCTTCTTCCTAAAGTATTCTAGAAGCCCAATCATTGCGGCTTATAAATCGGAAACAGATTCTGGATAACAAAGCCATTTATCTCTCTTCCAAAAGGAGATCAATAACCCTTATCTTCTGATTATGTATGTAATTTTCTTGATGATACACAAAAAATTAGAGGGAACTATATAGGGAGACTTGGGATGACACAGAAACAGAGGAGAGAGAGAAAATATCGCTAAACATTTAAAGAGTTGAAAAAATGGCTATGACCTTGTGACCAAATACTCAGGTAAAATAATTAGGGACAGATCCTGAAGTTAAAAGGGGATATTTAATACAAAGGAATAAAATTACTTAATAAAGTAGGGAGTAACTTGCAGAACTAAGAAACCAGAACGAAACGTGTTGGCTGAAAAATAAAAAGGTTTTAAATATTTAGATAAACTCAATAGTTATGAGATTTATTATGCAGAGTTATGGATTTTTAGAACTTATCCTATTTTAAATAAAATTGTTGTCATGCTTAACAGCTACAGCTTCCTGGAAAACATCCCTAATAATGGCACTATCAGAAAATTGCATTGGACAAATCCTGAATCTAAGCCAGTGTGGAAATCATGTACAGTTTGTATAAAAGTCACTATTCCTGCAAAAAATTGAAGCTCATTTTCAACAATACTTCTCTAGGAAATAGTAGCTTTGAAAATCTCTCTGATCACACTTACCTTCCTGTTTGCTTAAAAAACTGTTCTTCAAATTCTCTTAAGGCTTTCCGCAGTCTCTTCTTGTCAGCCCTAGTTTCTCGGAGATGGTCAAGAAGTACAGGCCTATTTGAAGTAAAATACATATTTGCCATTACTGAGAACTGGCTTAATTGGGAGATCATCATAAGATTTATCTCTCCAGCAAAAAAGCATATTGTTGATCAAAAAGTTGTTCTGATCATAAAAGAATATCTTTTAAGTATGGCACACATAGAGTCCGACATAGGGGAGCATATAGCAGGGAAAACTACCTGATAGAAACAATATCATAGGAAAGGAAGGAGGACAGATAAGAGGCAAGCAAGCGGATTGAGTCCATTTTAGGAAGCACTAAGGGAGTGGCAGTATGAATCAATGAGGGGGGAATGGACATTTTGAAGGAATACTCATCAGTGTTTGGTGATAGACTGAACATAAGAGACACAGAGGAAGAGATGAGACACAGACCAAGAGATTTTAAAGAAAATCCTAGCCTTAATCTTGAGTATGAGGAAAATGGAAAGACCCTTGGGAACAAAAGTAAAACCCAGAAGAAAACTATAGTTACACTGCAAATTCTACGTATTTCGTTTTACCAAAATGAAAGAAAAAGCATATACTTTAGAACAGAAATTTGATATATGCAAACATGCCAAACTTGTGTATGGTTTTAGAGACTATGTGAACACTTTGAAATTATAATGAGCATTTTCTAAAGAAAGATTCCATTGATTTACAAAAAGTCCAACTCCTCCAGAAAAGTTAGGAATAACTACTTTAGAAAAATCAAAAAAAAAAAAGAAAGAAAGAAATTGTCTGTTTCCAAACATGTCACACTTCTGTGAGTTTAAAGTATCAACTGATTCTGTAAAAATTTTAAAATCTCAATTTATAACTTAGTCCTGGTCTCAGCTCATTTCTGTTTTGTGACATAAACTCACCATACTATATAATACGTGTTAAAGAAAATCTCATAATCTGGTGTGTCATACACATACACAAAAAGGCCAAATGATCATGAGGAATGCCAACTACTGAATAATGATAATAATAATGACAATATTAATGAAAACGCAAATGGCTCCTGACTAAAGGGCCATTAGGAGACAAAGGGCAACTCATTTACTTAAGGCCAAGGAGATTTCTAGTCTGGAGAAACTATCTCATATAAATGGAAGAGACTAAAGGCCCTGAGAATGACTGACCCACAAAGAGTCCTAGCAGCATTTTCAAAGGCCAGCTCTGCTTTACACACTGCCAAGAGTTAGACTGGTGCCAGAACCATGCTGAAAAGAGATGTGATTATAGCAAATTGAGCGTTAGCATTTATGGCACCTTTAAGACTTTATGGGGAGTTGTGACTCCTCGTGGCTTTGTCTTCTAGAATCTCCAGTGAAGAGGACAATCAGATTATGCTTTTAGGGCCTGCTCTTTGATGGGTAGCACTTTTTAGAGAGTCTTATAGCTCTTGTGAACTTTGTATATACATACGAGAGGGACCCAAAAAAAGAGAATTTTTTTTTGGAGGGCAAGTACTTTGTAGTACAGGCTTCCCCTGCTAGGTCAGTGTTCTAGGAACCATTGGCATCAGAGTACCAACTAGTGTTGAGAGGCTGCGGTTGATTTTTTTTTGGAGATTCAACATGTTTGCCTATTTCATGATGGGCGATTTACAAGCGGACCTGACCATACCACACTGAGTGTTCAGCAGTTTTTGACCAAAAATGTCATGACCCCTGTGCCCCACCCTGCTCACTCACTCTCATCCCAAGCAACTTTTTATTTCCCTGGATGAAAAAAGTCCTCAAAGGGACACATTTTGCTATGTGGAAGAGATGAAACAAAAAAACGGCAGAAGCACTAAAAGGTATCAAAATTGATGAGTTCACAAAGTTCTGAATAGTGAAAAAAGCATCTTGGTAGGCGTATTGCATCAAATGAAGAATACTTTGAAGGCAACTGAAGTTTAAACATGTAAGAATAAACACACAATTTTAAAATAAATTCTGCTTTTGAGGGGTCTCCCCTCGCATAAAGTGCCTCAGACCAGAAGTAGTTAAAAGGAGAGTCTGTCTGCACTTAGGATTCATACTTACATGGTGGCCTCGTGTAAGTTGGACATGGAGAGAGCTGGTTGTTTTATTTCTTTCTTTTCATCTGGTAGCAGGGTCCTAGCAGGCTCAGTCTCATTAGAGTAGGTAAGGTGGTCGCCAACAGGAAGGAGAGATGTTGGATCTGGCAAAGAAGGTTGTAGGCTCCTCTGTGGGCGGTCTTCATCAGAGTCCTCTTCCTCCTGCTTATCACAGACAGAGTTAAATGAAGAAAGTCACAAAATGCTAAGTGCCTGTTGAGGAAGCAAAAATAGGAAGGGGAACCACAAATAGATACCAAGAAGCAACTAAGAGGAGATTTTCCTGAGTTGCATGAAAAAACCTGCAGAGTTAATGAGCAAAGAGGTAGTAGCCATGCTGGGCTAAAATACTCACCAACAGATGAACACTGGTTCTTCTGTGCCTCTAGGCCAATGAAGGCACAGAAATTTAGGACATGGTCCAGTATGGACTACACTACCAAGCAGTTTCTCCTTTCCACCAAGACCACCTGGGCCCCAGCTTCATACTTAGTGATGTGAGTTAGGATGAGACGAACTAGAGACACGTTTTGTCATCCAGAAATAGCCTAACTCAGGTCCCTGTGTGGACCACATTCAGATACAGAGGATACTAAAAAACTTGACAGTTTCAGGGAGGAGTTCTTTGAAGGTCAAAGCAAAGTGGGGTTACTCTTAACATGTTCTGATAATTCTTGTGACAACCAAAAGATTCTCTTGCAAGGAAATCTAAGAATCACAATCTCATTTTAAGTAATACTTCCATAATAGGATAATTTCAAAGGCTACGAATCACTATTCTCTTAAAGTCTTTAAAAATATGGAAATATAAATGTACTCAAATATACTTAAATTTATATTTGTTAATATTTATTTTTATATTGATATCTTGAACAAGTGACTGTTTTGATATTGATGGAATAGGATTTGTGATGCTTTGAGTTTTGTATAAAGAATGTAATCATTCTTTATTAAAAGTAGTCTAATTCAATTTCAGTACTCATATCTTCTATTGAAATAAATCCTCATATCTTACAGTACAGATAAATAGTATCAAAAACAAATGTTGCATTATATCATGGAATATATTGTCAGTTTTCTTATTAAAGGAGAAAAATTAACCAACATGCACATACTAGAAAGGCTCTGTTTTGTCTAGCTGTGTTAAAAGTAGGTTATGCCAAAATGAAATCCATCATTACTTCTCCTTACCCAAGGCAATGTAAACAGATAATAAAACCGGCTCCCAACATACAAGTGCTATATATTCTTATTTTACAACAGTTCTAATTATCAGCCACTGTGAAGTATAGTACAGGGGTTAGGGAAGACCAAATTTTCACTCTGAATTAATAAATAGCCTTGTTAGCAGTATATACTGCTGTGAAGACTCCTTTATAACTCTCTTAGTGCTATGAGACGTCATCCTAACTTATCAATACAAAGCACCACTACGGTTTCTAGTTAATACAAGCATCCTGACTTACAATTGTTGGAATGAGGGAAGGCGTTGACAAGATTTGCTTGATAATTCTGTATCGGTCATAAAGAGGCTTTATGAGGTTCTTGTCTTGCTTAGTTACCTGAAAAATATGAAATTATTATTTTATTCTCAGACAAGAATGAAAATATATTTTTAGCAGACAAAAAAGTCTTGACGCCTCAAAATGATGGATTATACAATAATAACGCAACAGTATTTAGAAAAATGGAAGCCATTTATAAGATATATACAGCACATGTCAATTTTTATCTAGGAAAACTTTCTTAAAGAATAGGTCCAAGTTCAGAAAGATAAGTTCTGGAGGAGTCTGCAATGAGTAGATTGTAAGGAGCCTCCTTCCTTAATAACTTCTTTATTCTTAAGAAAACTGATGAGTGATCAAGACCTATTTATTTTTCTTCTGAAACATCTTTTTCTCAGAACTTTCATGAATACCTATGTATTCACAAATACCTACCTCATACAGGTCGTCATCACTACATGCTTTGATTATATACTAGCTTACTGACTAGCTCTGATAATAAACTAACTTATCTTAGACAAAAGATTTAACTTCTCTGAATCCTCAACTTCCAACCCATACAAGGAGAAGATTGGAGTTACAAACCAACAACAACTTACTGAACAATTATTAAATTTTTATATGTGTTTTAAAATAAAATGAATTACTATGCTTTTTAAAAAATCTGCTTCCCTCCTCAAAGATACCACATTGATGAGGGGCCAGAAAAAGTAACTGCTATTACTCATCCCCTTGGTAATTTGTGCTGTGCACCTGACCCCATCTGTAGTTCTCAGGAAGGGAAATATGGTTATATGTACCAGCACCAATTCAGAATTTTCAAAAGATAAAGACATAAAGGATATAAACAGACACAACAGTCAGACGCCGGGGATGATTCATTAATTTCCAGTACACAGCAATGCCCTGTGACCCAGAAGTGATTATCTCCAAAACTCATCCGTAAATTTAAAGAAAGGAAGAAAATTACTCATTGGCAGTATCTGAACCAGCAAGGCAATGCTGTAGGATTTATCAGCTTTAATATGGGCTCTCACTAAAAACCAAACACAGAAATTTCAGAAAGAGTTATAATAAAAGTCTCTCAGAAAAGAAATCATCCTTTATCTTGGAAGTTTTTATATTTAATGCATTTTCGGTAGTAAGGCAAGGACCCCAAACGAAAGTCATCTGTCAACTTGAGTTTAAAGAAACAAGACCTAATGAGATCATCTGAAATGCTACTGAGCTCATTGAGGAGGCAGGAATAATACTAGCTGCTTTGGAAATCTACAATCTGGACTTACCCTTAGGACCCACCTTGTGACTAGTCATTGCATGGTTTATTATGTTCAGGGCCCCCAGGACTAATCCTGCAGTTTTATATATTGAAGCTTACATGATCCATTCCAGTTGCTCTCTGTTTAAGGGGCCTAACTTTAGCCTGCGACAGAGCTAAATACTAGGTTTATTTCAAGGGGCTTCTGACACTTATTAAACAATTCAATAGAGACTTCATTTAAAATTATAGAAGTATTGCCATTAAACAGAATGACTTCTAAAGCACTCAGATTTTTCTCTCATCTTGAGACTCATATTCTTGTGCCTATTTGACTTAGATACTTTGGGAGGAGAATCTACCATCCCAGTCTGCCCAGAATTGAGGCATTTTCCAGGTATCTTCAATGTTAAAATCAGGGCAGTCTTGGGCAAACTGGGATGGTTGGTCACTCTATTACTCAAAGATCTTAAATATATCTTTAACCAGCCTTTGAAGTTTTCATCTCCACACTCCAAATCTGCTTCTCTAGTTTTTTCCTGTGTCAGTAAATGGACCCATAACCAACCTGGATTCTCCCTTTCCTTCACTTCCTCCCATCTACTGCATGTTCGTTTGATTATACTTTCAAATTATATACTTCAAATATTTTCACTTATTTCTATCTCCAAGATCACCAGGCTAATCCAAGCTACCCATTTAATCTTTCTTCTTCCACTCTTCCCCCTATGATTTATTTTCCACATAGCAATCTGAAAGATCTTTTAAATGTAAATCATGTCATGTCACTTTTCTACCTACAACCTATTTTAAAAACTGCTATCAGGTCCTGTATGATGGGTCTCAATCTGTCTTTCTAACTTATGCCATCCTGTGCTCCAGCCCTCAGACCTAAGAACTCAAAGTGTACAACAAGCTTTTTCTTCTTTCAGGGCCTTCACACCTGCAATTCCATCTGTCTAGAATGCTCTTTGCTGCTTTCTTGGCCTGAAGATTCTTCTTAAAGTGTTACCTTCTTGGCCTCCCTAATCACCTTAAAGTAAAAACTATGCCCCTTATTTTCTATCATACCATCTGTTGGATTTCCTGCCTATGCTTATCAGAATCTTTAATGATTTTATTTAGTTGTTTATCTCTTATATCCCAACTCCCAGGAGAACATGAGCTCCATGAGGGCAGTGACCACTCCCTCACCCCCATGACTTCTTTGTCTTGTTTATTTTTTTATATCTAGCGTCTGTCCTACTTCATGGAACATAGCAGGAATTAAGATCTTTTTGCAAACGAATGATTGTCCACCAGGCATCTCCCTTACTGTCACATTATATAAATAGGTATTATCTGTATTTTACAGGTGAGGGAGTTGAATTTCAGAGATGCCTGGTGGACACCTGCCAATGCCCATGGACAGAAAGTGACTGGTTCAAGCCCTGCGTTCTATTATAAGACTAATATACCAGTCCTAACTTTCCCCTCACTATCATGGTTAGTTGAGTAGAAATAGAAATAGAATTTAGATATTGACCAAGATACTTTTATAGATACGACTACAGTAACTGTAAAATACTGGAAAGAGCCTCAGAAGCATTTAAGGATGGAAAGTCACAATGTGTCTGACAATGTGTATATACAAAGAAGTTATCACTAGCTATCATAAAAGTCTAGCATCTTTAGCAGGGGCAGCAACATGTTGGTTGAATGGATAAAAACATCCTATTCATGCCTCAAAAACATATATGTGGCACATTCTGGAATTATGTGGCAAAACCCTTAAGTCATGGCTCATAATCCTTCAGGAATTCATCCGAAATTATGGAGCCAGTCTCCTAAAGATGTTCATATAGTTGCCAAATACTCTGATAGATTGGTCAAAACCATGATTTCACTGGCACTGTGTGGAGTGATGGGGCCCTCCATATCACAAGATACAGTGAGGTACCTTAGAATCCTCCTGGGCAGGGAGCTGCTCTTTCTTCTCCTTCAGGCATGTCAATGCAACATCTGGAGTCTCCTCTCCAGAGGAGCTTGGCTCAGGGGCTGCAGCTTCTGACTTCCCATTCTCTCTGGGAATTGTGGGTTGCTCGCAGGACAGGTTTCTAGGTGGGCCTTTGGGAGCACTGCCTTGTTCTTCAGACATTTTCAGTTTTAGCTCTGAAAGAAATGCCATGAGTTATCATGAGCAAAGAGGACCCACTGGTCCTAATAAGAACAGAGAGCCTTTCAGGAATTTCTTCCCCTGATGCCAATTTGGTAGAAATGAACGGTGCTAATGATAGCTTTCCACAGGGCAAGGGCAGCCTTAATAACCAGGGCCAATAGTATAAATTTCCAATCAAGTGTGAAAGCAGGGCTCTAGAGGCTGAGATCTCATGGAGGCAGAGGATATGTGGGAACTCAGTGATTTAGACTTCAGAGGAAAAGGAGTTTAGAAGAAAACCAGTGGTACGTGGCACCAAAGTTTACACGTTACCTATTGTAGCACCTGAAATTCTACACCCAAATACTCAATGACTTAGGTTTTGAAAGTTGTGTGATCATCAAGAGCCTCTGTGGAAATGCAAGCTTCTGGGGGACATCACACATGCAAACACCCCAGGAAATATGGGGGGGATGGGAAAGGGGAGATGGGAGTGCCAGCCCAACTTGACAGTTACACAGTTTTATCTAATGACAGCTTTTAAAACCCAGGAATCACCATTATTGCAATATGGCTTTATATAATCCTAGATCATTAAAAATAAAAAATTCACCTGGGACTTGTCAGGGAATTGCATTTCAGAATATGCAAGGGGAACTGGTCGTTTGAATGAGGTCATTTATATTGATTTTTCAATTACATAGCTCATTTTCTTTGTTTGATGTTTTTTAGTTAGACTCCAGCTCAGTGTTTAAACACTGCATATCTTATAAACCTGCTACATCATTACAATTTAATACCACTGAATTGCTGGGCTCGGTGGCTCAGCCTGTAATCCCGCACCTTTGGGAGGCTGAGGTGAGTGGATTGCCTGAGCCCGCGGGTTCGAGACCCGCCTGGGCAACTTGGCGAGACCTCATCTCTACAATAAATAAATTTTTAAAAAATCAGCCGGGCATGGTAGCGCGTGCCTGTAATTCCGGCTACTCTGAA
>CAUYQG010289714.1:0-20733 GCA_963574415.1 Tarsius wallacei
AATTAGCTGGGCGTGGTAGCGCACGCCTGTAGTTCCAGCCACTCGGAAGGCTGAGGTGGAAGGATCGCCGGAGCCCAGCAGGTCGAGGCTGCGGTGGCCGGGAGCGGCCACTGTACTCCAGTCTGGGCGACGGAGTGAGACTCCAACTCAAAAACAAAAACAAAAACAAAAAAAGAAACTTGTAGATTTGAAGGTAAGGGATGGAAAAAAATATGCCTTGCAAGAGAAAAATCAAAAGCAAGCGGGAATAGCTATAATTTAAAACAGACTTTAAATCAACAATAGTTGAGAGAGAGAGTGAGAGAGAAAGAGAGGAGGCCATTTCATAATCTTAAAAGGATCAATCCAATAAGCAGATATAACAGTCATACACACACACACACACACATACCCCCATCATGGGAGCACCCAATTTTCTAAGACAAATATTATTAGCCCTTTGCTGAAGCAGACAGAGAGCAATACAATAATAGTTGAAGACTTCAACACTCTACTCACAGCACTAGACATGTCACCAAGATACAAAATCAACAATCACTGGATGTAAATTGTATGTTAGACATAGTAGACCAAACAGACATTATGGAACATTTTACCCAACAAAAGCAGAATATACATTTTTTCATCAATATATGAGGCAATCTCCAAGAGAAACCATATATTAGAACACAAAACAAGTCCCAATAAATTTTTAAATACTGAAATCATACTAAGTATCTTCTCAGAAGACAGTGGGAGAAAACTAGAAATCAACACCAAGAGGAACTCTCAAATCTATAAAATACATGGAAATTAAACAACATATTCCTAAATGATCTTTGAGTCAACAATGAACTTAAGATGGAAATTTAAAATTTTTTTGAAATAAATGAAAATGGAAATATACAAAAAACTGTGGAATACAGAAAATCAGTGCTAAGAGGGAAGTTTATAGCATCAAATGCCTACATCAAAAGAACAGAAATACCATAAATTAACAACCTAATGTCACACTTTAAGGAGCTAGAAAAACAATACAAAGTCAAAACTAGCAGAAGGAGAGAAATAACACAGACCACAGCAGAACTAAGTGTCATTGAGAACAAAAAAAAACCTACAAAAGATCAACAAAATGAAAAGTTGGTTCTTTGAAATGATAAACAAAATTGATAAAACACTAACTAGACTCACCAAGAACAGATTCAAATTAATATAATCAGGAATGAAAAAGGCTAATTAAAACTGATACTACAGAAATACAAAAGATCATCAGAGGCTTTTGTGAACAACTCTATGCTTACAACTAGAAAACTTAGAGGAGATGGATCAGTTCCTCTAAACATACAACTTCCAAAGACTGAACAAGGAAGAAATGGAAATATTAAACAGATCAATATAAAATAGTGATTCAAATCAGTATTTAAAACATCTCCCAACCAAAAATAAAATCCCAGGAACAGATGAGTTCTCAGTTGAATTCTGCCAATCATAGAAAGAACTGGTACCAATCCTCCTAAAAGTATTTCAAAATATTGAGGAAGAGGGAATCCTCCCTAACTCATTCTACAAAGCCACTATCACTCTGATACCAAAGCCAGATAAGGCCACTACAAAAAAAAAAGAAAGAAAGAAAAATAAAACTATATACAAATATTCCTGATGAACATAGATTCAATAGTTCTCAAAAAAGTATTAGCAAACCAAATCCAACAGCACATCAAAAAGATAATGCTCCATGACTAAGTGGATTTATTCTGGGGATGCAAAGATGGTTCAAGATATACAAATCAAGGTGATTCACCATAAAAGCAATTAAAAACAAAAAACATATAGTCATTTCAATAGATTCAGAAAAATAATTTGATAAAATTCAGTATCCCTTCATGATAAAAATCCTCAAAAATTAGATATAGAAAGAACATACCTCAAGGTAATAAAAACCATAAACCACAAACCTGCAGCCAACAACACACTGGGAAAAAGTTGAAAGCATTCCCCTAAGAACTGGAATAAGACAAGGATGTCCACTTTCACCAACTTCTAGTACTATTCAACATAGTACTAGAAGTCCTAGTCACAGCATCAGGCAAGAGAAAAAGAAAAAGGCATCCAAACTGGAAAGAAGGATGTCGGATGATCTCTGTTTGCTGATAATATGATCCTGTACCTAGGAAAACCCTAAAGGCTTTTCCAAAATACTCCTAGATTGATAAATGACTTCAGTGAAATTTCAAGATACAAAAATCAACATACAAAAGTCCGTAGTATTTCTATACACCAATAATGATCAAAGTAAGAACCAAATCAGGAAGTCAGACTCCTTCCCCAAAAAAGAAGTCAGTCCCACTTATTATCAAAAAAACAAAACAAAAAAACAATACTAGGAATATATATTTAACCAAGGAGGTAAAAGCTCTCTACAAGGAAAATTGTAAAACACTGATGAAAAAAATTATAGATGACATAAATGGATAACCATCCCAAGCTCATGGATTAGAAGAATAAATATTATTAAAATAACCATACTACCCAAAAGCAATCTACTGATTCAGTGCAATTTCTATCAAAATACCACCATTGTTTTTCACAGAATTAGAAAAAAAATTGTAAAATTTGCATGGAAAAAAAGAAGAAAGAAAGAAAGAAAAAGAGCCTGAATAGCCAAGCAATCCTTAGCAAAAAGATTAAAGCTGGAGGCATTATATTACCTGACTTCAAATTATATTACAAGGCTATAATACCCCAAACAGAATGACACATATAAAAATAGACACAGAGATCAATGGAACAGAATAAAATAGAGAACCCAGAAATACAGCTACACACCTACAGCCAACTAACTGATCTTTGACAAAGTCAACAAAAACATACACCAGTAAAAGACATCCTATTCAATAAATTGTGCTGGAAAAACTGGATTGCCTGAGGCAAAAGAATGAAACTGGACCCCTATTTCTCACCTATCTCCCACAATCTAGGAAAAGTTAACTCAAGAAGAATTGAAAAGGCTTAAGTAAAACCATAACTAAAACACTAGAAGAAAACCTAGAGGAAACCCTTCTGGACATTGGCCTGGACAATTTGTGACTAAGACCTAAAAAACAAATGCAGTAAAAACAAAAATAGACAAATGGGACTTAATTAAACTAAAATGTTTCTGCACAGCAAAAGTAATCATCACCAGAGTGAACAGGCAACCTGCCAAATAGGAGAAAACATTTACAAACTATGCATCTAACAAGGCACTAATATACAAGGAATTCAAACAATTCAACAACAACAAAAAAACCCATCTCGTTAAAAAGTAGGCAAAGGACATAAAGAAACATTTCTCAAAAGAAGACATATGAACAAATGGCCAACAAGCATATGAAAAAATGCTCAATATCACTAATCATCAGAGAAATGCAAATTAAAACCCCAATGAGATATCATATTATACCAGTCAGAATGAGTAGCAGTAAAAGGACAAAAAATAACAGGTGTTGGCAAAGATACTGAGAAAAGGGAATGCTCATACATTATTGGTGGGTATGTAAATTAGTATAACTTCTGTGGAAAAGAGCATGGAGGTTTCTCAAAGAACTAAGATTAGAATTACCCTTTGATACAGCAATCCCACTACTGGGTATCTACCCAAAGGAAAAGAAAATCATTATATCAAAAAGATACTTGTTAGACACAGCACTATTCACAATAGCAAAGATATGGAATCAACCTAAGTGCCTATCAGTAGATGATTAGATAAAGAAAATGTGGTGTATATGTACAATGGAATACTACTCAGCCACAAAAAAGAATGAAATCATGTCTTTTTCAGTAATGTGTATGGAAAGTGAGGCCACTGTCTAAAGTGAAAAAACTCAGAAAATCAAATACCTTATGTCCTCACTTATAAATGGTAGTTAAATAATATGTACATATGGACATAGAGTATGGAATAATGGACATTGGAGACTCAGAAGGTTGGAGGGTTGAATAAGGGTGAGGGATGGGAAATGATTTAATGGATACAATGTATACTATTCAGATGATGGGTAGACTAAAAGCCCAGACTTCACCAATATACGATATATCCATGTAACAAAACTATACTTGTACCCCCTAAATTTACACCAAAAACTAAATAGAGAACTTCAGCAACACCACAAACTGACTGGATGACAGACATATACAGAACATTCACCCAACAACTGCAGAATACACATTCTTATCAATTGCACATGGAACATTCTCCAATATAGACCATATGAAGACCACTAACAAGTTTTAACCAACTTTACAAGACTGAAATCATAGAAAATATCTTCTCATTACAATGGAATGACACTAGAAATCAACAGAAGGAAAACTGTAAAATCCAAAAATACATGAAAATTAAGCAACACACTCTTAAACAAATTATGGGTCAAAAAAGAAATCAAAAGGGAAATTAGAAAATCTCTTGAGACATATGAAAACACAGTATACCTAAACGTGTAGGATATAGCAAAAGCAGTATTAAGAGAGAAATATAATGCTGTGTGTTTACATTAAAAAATAATTTCAAATCAACAACCTAACTTATACCTTAAGAAACTAAAAAGAGAACAAACTAAACCCAAAGCTATCATAATTAAAGATCAGAGCAGAAAGCAATGAAATAGAGACAGAAAAACATAGAAAATAATAAACAAAAAACATAAAAGCTGTTTATACAAAATATGAACAAAGTTGACAAACCATTAGCAAGATAAACTAAGAAAAAAAGAGAAAAGACACAAATAACTAAAACAGAAATGAAAAAGGGGACATTACAATCAACACCACGTAAAGATGGTTGTAAGAGAGTATTACAAACAATTGTATGCCAACAAATTTACAAAACTTAAATAAATGGACAAAATCTTATAAATACACACCCTACCAAGACTGGATCATGAAGAAATAGATAATCTGAAAAGATTTACAATACTAAGGAGATTGAATCAATAACCAAAACCTCACACAACAAAAACAAATCCAAGAACTGATGACATCGCTGGAAAATTCTACTGAACATTTAAAAAAGAATTGGCACTAGTTGTCTTCAAACTCTTCCAAAACATTGAAAAAGAAGGAGCATCCCAAATTCATTATATAAAAACAGCATTACCCCAATAACAAAACCAGATGAAGACAAAGGAAACTACAGATCATCATTCCTGATTAGTATGGATGCAAAAATCCTTAACAAAATACTAGTAAACCCAATTTAGCAGCAAAGTACAAAGATTTTACATCATAATCAAGTAAGATTTATTCCTGGGAAGCAAGGATGGTTCAACATATGAAAATCTTTGTGATATACCACAATAACAGAATGAAAGACAAGAACTACATGATCATCTCAGTTGATAACACACACAAAAAAAGCATTTGACAAAATGCTTAACATCATTTTATGGTAAAAAACAGCCAACAAGCTAGGTTATAGGGAAACTATCTCAACATAATAAAGGCTTTATAGGAAAAGACTACAGGTAACATCATACTCAGTGGTAAAAAAAGGAAGGTTTTCCTCTAGAATCAGGGGAAAGTAAAGATGCCTACCCTTGCCATCTCTATTTAACATAGTACTGGAATGTCCTAGCCAGAGAAAGTTTTTAAGAGAAATAAAAGGCATCTAAATCAGAAAGGAAATAAAAGTATCACTGTTTGCAGATGACAATGTAGGTTATATAAAGAAAACCCTAAAGGTTCCACTAAAAAAGTTAGAATAAATAAATTCAGCAAAGTTGTAAGATACAAATCAATGTGCTAAAATCAATTACATTTCTGTACACTAAAATTAACAATCTGGAAAGGAAATTAAGTAACCAATTCCATTTATAATAGCATGAAAAAGAATAAAATACTTTGGTATCAACTTAACCAAGGAAGTAAAAGACTTATACACTGAAAACTAAAAAAATATTGCTGAAAGAAATTAAAGGCACAAATAAATGGAAATATATCCCATATTAATAGATTGAAAGACTCAATATTGCTAGATGCCAGAAGCAATCATATTGCCAGAGGCAATCAACAGAGTCAATGCAATCCCTATCAAAATCCCAATGGCATCTTTGCAAAAGTAGAAAAATTCATTCTATAATTCATTTGGTATATCAAGGAATGCTGAATAGCCAAAACAATCTTTAAAAAGAACATTGTTAGAGATCTTACACTTCCTGATTTCAGGACATATTTAAAAGCTACAATAATCAAAACAGTGGAGAACTGGCATAAACACAGATATATAGACCACTGGGAAAAAACAGAATTGAGAGCCCAGAAATAAACCCACAATTATGTGGTCAAACAATTTTTGACAAGGGTGTCAAGACCACTCAGTGGAGAAACAACTATCCCTTCAAAAAATGGTGTGGGGAAAACTGACATCCACATGCAAAGAGTGAGCTAGACCTTTATCTTACACCATATACAAAAATTAACTCAAAATGAACTAAAGACCTAAAATGTAAGAACCAAAAGTAAAATTCCTAGAAGAAAGCATAGAAGGAAACCTTCATAATATTGCATATGGCAATGGTTTCTTGGATATGACACCAAAAGCACAGACATCAAAAGCAAAAATAGACAAAAGGGACTACCAATGGGACTTTATCAAACTTAAAAATTTCCATGCACTAAGGCACACAATAAAGTACCCATAAAGTGAACAGATGACCCTTAAGTGGGAGAAAATATTTGCAGGTCATAGACAAAATGTTAATATCTAAATATATAAAGAGCTCCTACAAGTTAACAACAGAAAACCAATAACCTGATTAAAATGGACAAAGGACTTAAATCCATATTTCATCAATTAAGATATACAAATGACCAACAAGTTTATGAAAAGATACTCAACATCATTTACCATTAGGGAAATGAAAATCACAACTAAGATTTCACTTAGGATGGCTAATTTAAAAAAACAGAAAATAACAAGTGCTGTCAAGGATATGGAGAAATTAGGATGCTTGTGCACTGTTAGTAGGATTGTGAAATGGTATAGCCTCAATGAAAACAGTATGGTGTTATCTCAAAAAATTAAAAATAGAACTACTGTCTGATCTGGCAGCCTCCCTTCTGCGTATATATTCAAAAGAGCTGAAAGCAGGGTCTCAAAGAGATATTTTCACATTCATGTACATAGCATCATTATTCACAGTAGTCAGGAGGTAGAAACAGCGCCAATGTCCACTAATGGATGAATGGACATTAGTGGACAAAATGCAGTATATACATATAATGGAATATTATTTAGTCTTAAAAAGGAAAAAAATCTTGTTATATATGACAACATGCACAGATCTTGAGGGCATTACCTGAAGTGAAATAAGCCAGTCATAAAAAGACAAATACTGTACAATTCCACTAATATGAGGTATCTAAAGTCATCAAATTCATACAAACAGACAATAAAATTGTGGTAATCAGGAGTTGGAGGGGGGAAATAGGGAAATTATTGTTTAATGGGTGTAGTTTTAGTTTTGCAAGATGAAAAAGTTCTAGAGATCTGTTTTACAACAATATGAATGTAGTTAACAGTATTGAATTGTACACTTAAAAATGGTTAAGATGGTAAAAATTAAGTTATGTGGTTTTGCCACAATTAAAAAATTTAAAATATATATACACACAGTGGTCCTAATAATTTTCAAAAATAAGGTTTATGTTTCTTATAATTTTTTTTCACAATTTCAGAATATTTACAACAATGATTTTAAACACTACCCTGTCAAGCTGCTCTATTTCTTTATTCATTTCTGTATATTTGAATGACATGGGAATATATGAGGTGGGGACCCAATATAAAACCAGAATCATTTTTTGGTGGGCAAGCCCCTTGCAGTACAAGCATCCTTCCCAGGTAAGTGTTCTAGGAACCCACTGGCATCAGTGTACCAAGAGAGAAGCTGTGTTCAACTTCAGTGAATATTTTTTAAAGATTCTTTCAGCTCATTTGGCCATCTCATGATGGGTGATTTACGAGTGCACCTGCCCACACCATGCTGTGAGTTCAGCAGTTTTTGACCAAAAACAGCATGACTCCCAGGCCCCACCCTCCCGATTCACCCAATCTCACTCCGAGTGACTTTTTTTTGTTACCCTATATGAAAAAAGTCCTCAAAGGGAAACGTTTTGCTGACATAGAAGAGGTGAAACAGAAACAGCACAAGCACTAAAAGGCATCAAAATTGATGAATTCAAGAACTGTTCTGAGTAGTGGAAAAAGCATCTCAATAGGTGTATTGCATCAAATGGAGAATACTTTAAAGGTGACTGAAGTTTAGGAAGTAAGCATACTTTTTAATAAATAAAATTCCAGGTTTTTACCCCCCATACATCTTCCTATACTTTTAAAAACACTAAGAAGCAGATATTTTCCTTTTCTTTTCAAATTGTGCATTGTATATGAAAGAGTAAAAATCCGCTTCTTACAAGATTCCAATATAATGAAATATTCTGACAATTTTCTAACAAAAAAAGAATTTTTGATTAGTAAAGTGCTGGTAAAAAAACACTAGGAATAGGCAAGGTATAAATGAATTTTTAAAAATCTGAACTTTAAAGCATTATTCTGTATCAAACTCCCCTGGATAAGGTAATATAATGATGACAGAAGCCATAAGGGACTGGAACTATGAGATTTCCATTGTCTGCTACATAGTAAATTGACAAAACAAAGAAAAAAGTTCCACTGGGATATGTGAAAATTATTCTGTTATCTTACTTATGAGGGAGGTAGCAGAAATTGTATTTGTATTTCACTCATACCTTAATCATTTTTAAACAGAACTACTGGGGCCCTTGGACAGAGGGGATATGCTAAATGGAGCTTTTGTTGCCCTATCTTTAGCACCTCAAGGGGAAGACTCATTTCCAGATAACCTCCCTCCCTTTGGCTCAACCCACAGACATATTCAGCAAAAAATATTGAATGGCTCTTCTAATGGGTAATAAACGTTGAACTGAGGAAATTGCTTTATAAAGTATTTAATATTGAACAATTTAAATATTATTTGTTCAAATGCAAACTAATAATGAAGTGAGAATATTTCAAAATATCAAAAGGAAAAAATATGCATTTTCTTATAGCTAAGACTTTATAGTAATTTGGTCATTCAAGAGCAGGAATAAGCCAGGCTCGGTGGCTCAGCCTGTAATCCCATGCTTTAGGAGACTGAGGTGAGTGGATTGCCTGAGCCCGCGGGTTCGAGACCCGCCTGGGCAACTTGGCGAGCCCTCATCTCTACAATAAATAAAAAAACTAGCCGGGCGTGGTAGCACACGCCTGTAGTTCCAGCTACTTGGAAGGCTGAGGCGGAAGGATCGCCGGAGCCCAGCAGGCGAGGCTGTGGTGGCCGGGAGCGGCCACTGCACTCCAGTCTGGGTGACAGAGTGAGACTCCAACTCAAAAAAAAAAAAAAAAAAAAAGCAGGAATAAAGGAAGTGGAAGTGAATATAAAAATAATGTTAGAATGAACGTTATTCTAGGCCAAAATGAAATTACCATAACATACATATTAAATTTTATTTGTATTCTGTTGTTAAATTCTAGGATTGTTAGATTACCTGGAATAAAAATATTAATTTTTAGAAACCTAGCTTGAATTATAATTTATATGGTCATACTTCCTAAATACAAATTATATGATCATAATGCAAGTTTACCATTAGTTTTTGAAATCTGATCAATGATAAGTTAAATATCTACCTGACTTGCCACATGGGGTTATTGAAAAGATAAAGAATAAATGTGATATCAAAAACACTAGACAAAAGTAACAGTGCTATTTACAGTGATAATTAAAATGTTGGTTAAGATGATAATGCGCTTAAGCAAGGTTCAGCAAGTTTTTTATGTAAAGAGCTAGGCAGCAAATATTGTAGGCTTTGCAAGCCATACAGACTCTTGCAACTACTCAACCCTGCTGTTGTAGCATGAAAGCGGCCATAGACAATATATAAATGAATGAGAGTGGCCGTGTTACAATACAACTTACAAAAATGGGCAACAAGTCAGATTTGGCCTTTGAAAATGAGTGAACCAAAAAGGGGCTAATTGAGGTCTCCTCAAATTTCTTCTGATGGGGTTGTATGACTTCTCATTTTTTGTCTTTCTCTTGTCTAGCAGGACTCTAAGTTTTCCCCTTTATGCTTTTTGCTTCCTTCACACCCAATTGCCAAAAGTTGTCCCTCTCTTTGTGTTTTATATCAACCACCCATTCTCCCCAGAAGTTATGCTTTTTGAAAACTCCCTCTTCAAATTGCAGGGTACTTTAAGCCCCTTCCTTTTAGGCTATGCTCCAATCTGCCAGAATACCAGGAGCCAAGAGAACATGCATTGGGATTTGGTGTTTTTCCCTTTTTAAATTTTATTTACAATTATTTTGAAGTATGGGCTTTCTCTATCCTCAAGTCATTCTGAAAGCGTGGTTATCATGGAGTTTTCATTTTTCCCTTTGTTTTGCTCTATGTTGTTTATAGAAGAAGTAATAGGAGATGGGAGTGTAGGCAACTACTATTATCTTCAGCTACCCAGAAGTTCTATCTCTTTATTTATTTTGTTAAAAACAGTTTTACTGGAGTATAACTTACATATACCATAAAATTCACTCACTGTTAAGTATACAAGTCAATGATATTTGGTCAATTTATAAATGTGTGACCATCACCAGAGTTTAGTTTTAGAACATTTCCATTACCCCAGATAGTTTCCTTGTGCCCAGTCAATTTCCACTCTTTTACCCCAGCCAGAAGCAATCACTGCTTTACTGTCTTCAAAGAAATTTTATATGAATGAAATTATATAGTCTGGAAATTTTATATAAATGAAGTCATACAATATGTTACTGAGGTTCATGTTGTAATGCATAGTGTATTCCTCTTTAATTGCTAAATAGTATTCTATTGCACAGATATATCACATTTTGTTCATCTACTCACTGGCTGGTGGATATCTGGATTATTTACAGCTTTTGGCTATTAATAATAATATTGCTGTAAACATTCACATTTATACCATATTTTAATTTCCCTTGGATAGACACCTAGGAGTTGAATTGCTGGGTCTTATTCAACTAAATTTAATTTACTAGATTTTTTAAAACTGCCAAATTGTCTTCTAAAGTGATTGTAACATTTTATAAACCCACCAACAATATATGAGGGTTCCAATTTCTCCATATCCTCTCCTATGTTTGGTATTGTTCTGGTAGGCATAGAATGGTATCTCACTGTGGCTTTATTTGCATTTCCCTAATGACTAAATATATCTTCTTTGGTATTATATATATTCAGATTTTTTGTTCATTCTTTAGTTGTATTGTCTTGTTGTTAAATTGTAAGATATCTTTACATATTCTCAATACAAGTTCCTTATCAAATATCTGATGTGTAAGTATTTTCTCCCAGTCTGTGTTTGCCTTTTAACTTTTCTAACAGGATCTTCGGAAGTGTAAAAGTTTTCAAATTTTGGTTAAGCCCAATTTAGCGATTTTTCTTTTGATTATCATTTTTGTGTTATATTTTTAAAAAATTCTTTCTAACCTGAGGATGCAAAATTTTTCTCTTATGTTTTCTTTTAGAAGTTTCTTTTAACCCTTATGTTTAAGTATATTTTGTGTTCATTTTTACATAGGATGTTATATAAAGGTCTAAGTTCCTTATTTAGTATATGAAAATACAAGTTTCCCAGTACCATTTTTTGAAAAGACTCCTTTCTCCCACTTAACTGTCTTTATACCATCACCAGAAATCAACTGACCACAAGTATAAAGGTCTTACTTCTGGATTTGACATTCTGTTCCATTGTTCCATATGTTTATATTTACACCAACAAGTGCCTAGAATTAATTAGAATCTTACAAAGCATAAAGTAATACAACAAAAATCAACAGGAAAAAAAGTTCCATACAGAACTACTTTAAAGAAACAGAAAATGAAAGCCACACATCAAGTAAGGAAAATTCTTCCCTTAAAAACAACCAGTAGAAGAAAACTGTGACAACACTCCAAGCAGAATTAAATATACTCAAATAAGCAACTGGATATATGAAAACCCACTCCGAATTAGAAAGACAAAAATAAAAAATAGAAATGGACAGGAAAGAAGAAAGAGTAAGCAAAAAGGGAGGGAAAAAAAAAACGGAAAGAAATTAAGAGAGTTCACTGAACTCAAGAAATGAAAGAAAAAGACAATATTATCTTAGGAATGAAAAATAAATCACAAGTTACCCAAATGCGAAAAAACTCAAAGTAATAAGTGGCACTGAAAATGGCAAAAAACAAGACAATGTAAATGAGTAAAGAAATAAAAAAGTCAAAGAAAAAATAATGGAATGAGAGATAAGGCAAAGAAGCAATAGCATTTGTATACTTGGATTCCTTGAAGAAGTAAAATCAAACAATGTAACAGAATTGATATTTAAAAACTAAAATCCAGGGAAATGTTGCAATATGTAAATTCAAGTACTTTTATTCTTTTCTGAAAGGGCATTCTGGGTGTCTGAGAAAAATTATATCAGGCAATCAGCTTCTTGACATATCCTAAACTAAACTCTTACATTTCAATGATTAATCTTAAAAATCTTTAAGGCCTCCTGGTGAAAAGATCAAATAACTTACAAAAGCAAAAGGATTAAACTAGCATCAAGCTTTTGATAAATAAAAGCAAAAAAAGCAGAACTATAATTTTTAAAAACTCAGTGACTGAAAGTGTGAATCAAGGATTTTATATCATCCAAGCTCTCCTTCAAGTATCAAGCCTAAAGAAAACCAGTTTTCAATATAGGGAATTCTGTCCCCAGAACTCTCCTTGAGGAATGTACTAGAGGAAGTGCTTCATCCAACCATGAGATGACTGAGAAAGCATCAGCAAAAGCACTGATTGTGACTGTTTTAATATGTATGAATGTAGACAGGAGACAAAAATGGGAGTGGAAGACTCATGTTAGAAAATGGAGAACAGAGTGGAAGAGGAAGGAAAAATAAACTCACTGATTGTTGCATAGGCAATAGGTGGAAGTTAAAAGATATACCGACACACAAGATAACAAACAACTAACTAAGAAAACAAGAGGCTAAGGGCATTAGAAAAGATGTAAGCAAATAGGTAAACACTAGAACAAAACCGCAAACCCTCCTAAGTACAATTTTTAAAATAAATTAAAGCAAAGGAGACACATACCTCAGAGAGAAATATAGCAAATATAATAAAATTAACACAATTATAAACTATTATAACAGAGTTGAGATCTAGCTTATTTGTCATATCAATTGATGTAAATGAACTTACCTCACCTATTAAAAAAAATGTCCAATTTTCCCACAAAGGAAGATCCAGTTATATACTACATATAAGACGTACATCTAAAATAAAATGATTCAAATAGCCTGCAAATAAAGGAATAGGAAAAGATATTGCAAGTAAAGGAAAATAAGAAACCAATAGTAATACAATTAAAAGAGGATTCACGCCCAAAAGCATAAAATGTAACAAAGAAAAAATTCTGAATGCAAATTTCACAACAAAAATATAACACATAAATATTTATGCACTAAATAACACAGAAACCATCTTTATGAAGGAAAATTCACAAGAGATGCAAGGAGATATAAAGAGACACTAGTAATAGGAGACTTTAACTCACTATCCTTTTTTTTTTTGAGTTGGAGTCTCACTCAGTCACCCAGACTAGAGTGCAGTGGCCGTTCCCAGCCACTGCAGCCTGGACTTGCTGGGTTCTGGCGATCCTTCCACCTCAGCCTTCCAAGTAGCTGGAATTACAGGCGTGCGCTACCACGCCCGGCTAATTTTTGATTTATTGTAGAGATGAGGTCTTGCCAAGCTGCCCAGGCAGGTCTCGAACCCGCAGGCTCAGGCAATTCACTCACCTCGGCCTCCCAAAGCGCGGGATTACAGGCTGAGCCACCAAGCCCGGCTAACTCACTATTCTTATTGCAAAATAAATCAGGTGGGCAAAAAATAAGAAATACTCAAACAACATAATCAATAATGTAGATATTATGAATATTTATCAAGCTTTACATCCTGATAATAGAGAATACATTTTCTTCCTAAGAACCCATGGAATATTCACAAAAAAGATATGTTAGTTGCCAAAAGATATCATGAAGTTCCATTAAATATTACAAACACTCTTCAATTACAATGTAATACAACTACAAATTTTTAACAAGAACACAAGACCAGCCTGGGCAAGATAGAAAGATCTTATCTCTTAAAAAAAAAATCAGGTGGGACCTATTGTCCCAGCTACTTGGGAAGCTAAGGCAGGAGAAGCCCTTGAGCCCAGGAATGTGAGGCTACAGAGAGCTATGATCATGCCTGCATTCCAGCCTGGGTAACAGAAAGAAACCTCTTTTGTTTTGTTTTTTTAATGTCCTTCCTTGTGGAAATTTTAAAACTTTTTACTAAACAATTTTTGGGTGAATGAGAAAATATAACATGAAATTTCTAAGAAATAATTATAATAAAACACTACATATCAGACTCTATGGGATGTATTTAAATAATGATCAGAGGAAAACCAATAGCACTAAACATTTTTATCAGAAAACATTGAAAGAATGCAATAAGTGTACAAATTTCAACTCAAAGGCTTTAAAAAATAACAAGAAACTAAACCAAGGCAAATCACAAGGAAAGAAATAATAAAGAGCTGAAATGAAAGAGATAGAGCAGGAATCAGCAAGCTTTTCCCTAAATGGCTACAATGTAAATATTTTAGGCTTATGGACCATATATTCCTTGCTGCAACTATTCAGTTGTTGTAGTACCTCAAAAGCAACCATTGACAATACATACATGAATGGACACAACTGTGGTCCAATAAAACTTTATTTACAAAAACAGACAACCAGCCCATCGGCCACAGATTACTGATACCTTGGGTGAAAGACATACAAAAACATGTCGACCTAATTAAAATATCAAATCCAGATGATTTTGAAAAAAATTGACAAAACAGACCAACTTGACTGCAAAAAGAGAGAGAGAAAACACAAATACACAAAATAAGAAATAGCTGAGGAAAGCAGAAATTAACCATTTAAACAGGAGAGTTTTTTTATCATAAGATTTGTAGATTTCTATGCAAATGAATCAGGAAATCTAAGAAAAAAATGGCATAGATACGTAGATGTCCTAGACTGCCAAAAGTGTCCACTGCTAGATGCAGAAATCTGAAACGTATCAATTTTCATAAAAGAAAAAGACAATGTTATTAAGAAACCACTTTGTAAAATTGCAACAGAAACCAGATTGTTTGGTAGGAGAAGCCTACCAAACCTTCAAAGTCTAGATAGTCCCAATGCTCTACAAATTGTTCCAAATCATTGAAAATAAAGAAAAACATCCCACAGTACAGAAAAACCACAAACATATCATTCATGAATGTCAGTATTAAAGTATTAAATAAAATATTAGCAAACAAAATCCAACACCTGAATTTACCCTTTGAATACAAAGTTTCATGTTTCCAAATTCATTACTATCCTACCCATGATAAATTAATAAAAATCATACACTTACCTCTGTAGATGTTGAGAAAGCCTTTGATAAAATTCAACATGCATTCCTGTGAAAACCCTTAAGGAAACAGAAAATGAGAGATACTTTCTTAAATAATAAAACATATACGTGGTCTGACAATTAAGTTCATGGGCTCACCCTAGAAAAAGTGCTACATACCTCATTGCTGAATATCACTATAGTTACCTTTGAAGTACTCCCATTGGGAAGTTATGTACCAATCCCAGATCCCAGTGCCTAGTCCACCTGTCAAAGCAATTTTGGAACTCTTTTTCTGGAATGGCCAGAGTTGTCGTCATATTACTCTTGATGTCCTGGATATCATCAAAGTGTCTTCCTTTCAATATTTCCTTTATCTTTGGGTAAAGAAAAAAATCATTGGGGGCCAGATCAGGTAAATAGGGAGGGTGTTGCCATACAGTTATTTGTTTACTGACTAAAAACCCCCAGACAGTGCTGTGTGAGCTGGTGCACTGTCATGATGTAGGAGCTCCTTTGGGACCACTTTGCACACCTGTTTCTCATGCCCAGATTTTCAGTTAAGATTTTCCTAATTGTTTCTCGATCTATGTTTATTTGGTCTGCTATGCTTCTCACAGTA
The DNA here is from genome assembly GCA_963574415.1 of Tarsius wallacei. Taxonomy (NCBI): domain Eukaryota; kingdom Metazoa; phylum Chordata; class Mammalia; order Primates; family Tarsiidae; genus Tarsius; species Tarsius wallacei. The sequence continues at coordinate 16,149 of CAUYQG010289714.1, forward strand.
AGTCAATGATTTTGATGCACAATTTGATACATTTTTACAATGTTTTCATCAGTTCTGCTCGTTACTGGCCGTCCTGAGCTCTCTTAATCGGTGATGTTTTTCTTCCCCTCAGAAAGATGTTTAATCCATTTGTACACTGCCATTTCCTTCATGGCATTACCCCTATAAAATTAGACTAACATGTCTCTGATTTCACTTCTACTCTTGCCAAGTTTAACAAGAAATTTAATATTTGTTTGCTGCTCTAATTCAAACTCTGACATTCTCATGACAATAGCTCTGGCCATTCCAGAAAACAGAGCTCAAAAATTGCTTTTGATGGGTGGTCAATGCATAGCTTCCCAAAGGGAGTACGTCAAAGGTAACTATAGTGATATTTGTCAATGAGATATGCAGCACTTTTTCTGGAATGAGTTCAGAAATTGTCAGACCTCATATAACTTAGTCCTAATGCCCATATCTTACCTAATGGGGAATCACTGAAGAAATTTTCAGTAAAATGAGAAACAAGACAAGAATGCTCACTATGTCTGCTACTATACAACACTGTACTAGAGGTATTAACCAATACCATTAGTAAATCAACTCTCAAATCTACCCTGCAGTCTGTTTTTAAAAATAAAGTTTTATAGGAACATAGATATGCCCATTTGTTTATTTACTGTCTATGGTTTGGTAATTGAGACAGATCATATGGTCTGCAAAGCCTAAAATATTTACTATCTGATACTTTGCAGAAAAGGTTGGCTGATCTCCAAACTAGAGGCAAAATAATTGATAAGGAAATAAAACTATCTCTATTTGCAATGATTTGACAGTAAATCAGATATATCCTAGAGAATCAATGATAAAACTAAATCAAATAATTTAAAAAATTCAGTAAGGTAGAGGACATAAAATCGACATACAGAAATCAATAGCCTTTATATATATATATAATCTAATAATCACCTAAGAGTATAAAATTATAAATTATATATAAAATTATACATAATGTATATATATATACAATAACCAGTTAATAGATATAATGGGAGAGAAAAACCTCCATTTATAACATCAGTGAAGAAAATTAAATATTTAGGAATAAACTTAACAAGAAATGTGTAAAGTCTACATGAGAGAAACTTTATACACTTTGAAAAACATAAAAATACCCTTGAACAAATGGAAAGATATCCTCTCTTCTTAGATAGGATAACTAGCATTACAAAGACGTCAGTTCTTAGCCAGGCACGGTAGCTCATACCTGTTATCCAAGCACTTTGGGAAGCCAAGGTGGGAGGATTACTTGAACCCAGTACAAGACCAGCTTGGGCAACATAGTGAGACCAGCCTGAACAACACAGTGAGACCTCATCCCTACAGAAAATCAAAAAATTAGCTGGGCATAGTAGCATGTACCTGTAGTCCCAGCTACTCACATGACTGAGGTAGAGGCTGTGGTGAGCCATGATCATGCCACTGCACTGCAGCCTGGTTGACAGAGTGAGACCCTAACTGTAAAAAAAAAAAAGATATCAATTCTTCTTCAATTAATTTATAAATTTAATGTAATTCCCATAAAAATACCAACAAATTTCATGTGGAGTTAAACAAGTTGATATTAAAGTTCATATAGAAAACACACAGAAAAACAAGCATACAAAAATATCCTGGTACACACTAAAAAAAGAACCATGAGGTGGGACTAGTCTTATCAGACATTAAAAGATAGTCTAAAGTTTTATAATCCTGTCACATTTATAATTTTATACTCTTAGGTGATTATTAGATTAATATCTTCTTCCTCATTAGTCTATAAGCTCCATGAAGTCAAGAACCACAATAACTTTCTTAGACATAATTTCCCTAAACCATACCACAATGTCTGGTGCATTGTTGACACATAGTAGGTAGGCAATATATTTGCATAGGGGCTATTGCTCTCTTGAAGTTCTCACTCAGGTGTGGTGGGAAGAGAAATGACATAGGTAAGAAACAAGCAAAAAAATGTAGGTAAAAGTGTTTGAATAGTAAGTACCAAGAAAAAATACTTGGTGAAGGGAAATCTTCACTGAGAAGGTATATTTGAGTTCAGACTTAAATGACAAGATGTCATCTATATGAAGATGTGGTAAGGTGACAGAACATTCCAGGGAAAGGAAACTACATTGCAAAGACCCTAGATCATTAATACTTTACTCATAAAGTTGGAGGGTTTTTTTTTTCATATTTTTGTTATTTATTTATTTTTAGTTGGAGTCTCACTCTGTCGCCCTGGCTAGAGTACAGTGGCAAGCTCACGCCACCCTAGTGTTGACCTGCAGAGCTCCAGCGATCCTTCCACCTCAGCCTTCCAAGTAGCTGGAACTACAGGCACGTGCTACCACGCTCGGCTATTTTTTTTCATATTTCTGACCTGGCAAATAAAAAAAAAAAAAAAAAAATTACACAACTCAAAGAAAGAATACTTTAGAAGGGGGGAAAAAACAGACAAGGTGAGAAGGGCAGTGTACAATAAATTATTCTGGGACTAAACTAAAAATAATTAAATATAATAACTTTAGATATGCTACTGCCCTAAACGAGTTATGATATCTCAAATAAGTCATCTTCTCTGGTTGCCTCAAGTTTCTCATTCCCTTTCAAAGCCTAAAATTATTAATTAAGCCTTATATTTGCAACAGATTTTCTTTTTGATATTTACTCTTACAAAGTAACTGCAATACTGTTTAGTTTCCTATTTATTATATCTGAATTCATACCTAAAAAATTCCAAATGAAGTAATATTCTGTTAAAAGTTGTTAAATTTTAACTTAATTTTATTTTATTTATTTAAGCAGTTTTTCTTTAAGTTGGAACAAACAAAAAATACCCATCTATTCATAATCCTGGTGTGTGCCTATAAACAATATAACTGATGAAAATTTTCAGTGTTTACAAAACAAAGAAATTTTCAACAGAATGCCTGGCAGTAGACTTACCAGAGTAAAAATATTTTACAGCCTATAATTCATGAAGATTGGCTCAAAACAAACTGTCCCTGCCAACAGAAAATCTGACAATTATTCTGTTGTCTAATTTGGCTCAGCCTAAGTTGACCTTGTTTATTCATCTCAGTCTTTTAATTCTTGTTAACTTGGCATAAGAGGAAAACATATGGCATATGTCTAGGAAGTCCATTTCTTCATCTTAAACTGAAATACATGTAGAATATACTGAGCAGTTCCAGTGTATTGAGCTCTTAAGATAGATTTAATGTATATTAGATAAAACGGGTTAAGTGCATATTGTGCCCACCAGGTATTTTATGTTTGCTGCCTATAAAACTAGAAACTCAGTAGAGATATCTTTTCTAAGCCTTGATATATGACCAAAATTAGCCAATTTTAAATATATTTCCAAAGAAGTTAGTCAATCCTAATCTTTTTTAAAACATAAGAATGAAAGGGTGTCAGCAATTTGGCAAAAGATACCTAAAGATATCTATAGGTTTTCACTGAATCTCTAGCTATGTTTAAGAAAGCTGATAATGTGGGAAAGACAAAAGTTGAAAAACAAAAGGAGTATTTCCATTTTCTCTCCAGCTTAATCTACTCTACTTTCTTAGTTTCTTTTTCTAACTCACTTAATCTTATTGAGAAAAAGAAGTTACATGTTATTGTGGCTTTCATATATTTCAATAAAAGCTGTGACGAACTGAGCTGCTTTACAGACTTATAGTTCTTTTATGGAAGTACAGTTAGTTTTCCAGTACCAGAACTAGAAAAACAAAAACCTTATAAAAATCTAAGGCCCCCAAATGTATGTATTTTAAGGAGTAGTTGTTTGGCTTAGAATGCTTCATTTTCATTCGTGAAGTCAAATGAAAAACATGATGAAAGTGTAACTTCATTTGTAAAGCCTTATTTAAATTATATATTTTATAACTTATTAGTGGTCTTCATGTGACATTTACTGTTTGCATAGTACTTTTCTTCCACAGAGCTCAGACCACTCAAACTTCATAAATTGTATTCAAAGATATAATATCAGGGATATTCATGACCTCACAGTTATGAGTTTATGCAGGGCAGTAGTCCTCATAACATTTAATAATGACTTAACTACTTGTAAACTCAGTCCACCCCCCATTCAAACACGCCCTCTCCAGTGAATACTAACATTTATCTCTACCTATGAAGTATTAATCAGTATTGTCAGCTATTTACACACCCAACACGGCAATGCAAACACATTTCAAAACAACTGAAGATCTTGCAAAAACAATAGATCATGAAATTGATGAAAGAGATGTTGGAGAAATGTTCAGATATCATGTAAAACTGCTGATAAATTAGGAAATGCCAATTAGGTCAATTAACTGAAAAAGACACATTTAACAAGGATAATATAATAAAAATAACTGAAGATGAGTTTATTATCAAAGTATTAGTAGAAACCCTGAGGAAAAATGATGAAGTCCTTGAATATTTTTTGAAAAAATGGGCCTCTTTCCAATCATGTGTGCTGTGATAGTCAAATATGAAGTTAAAGATGCCATGTCATTCTATAAGACAACGTGGTCAGAAAAACTAGAACCATTTCTCACCCTGCAAGTCA